>CM051026.1:30193101-30285601 GCA_027627225.1 Congeria kusceri | reverse complement strand
TATCACCCTTAATATAATAGAAATAAAATCCAGTACAAAACCATATCTGCTTTATCTCACAAACATGACGGTGATACCAGTAACTAAATTATTTTAGGATTTGATTTAATATTTTACTCTTAAGAAATCGTCTGCAAAGAAAAGAAATTCATCAGCAATAGTGTATTTATAAGCACTGGAGTACCGTAATTATTCTATATGTTGGGACACTCTAAATTTAGGGACACCCTTAAAATACGATAAAATAATAATTGCTGGCAACTCTTAATTTTGGAACACTTAAAAAATTATAATTGTTCTTGTTGGGACCATATTCTGCAAATTGGAGTCAATTTCCGTTAAGTCGGCAATCAAAAATCACCATTTAACTGTTATTTACAGGCACTGTTCAATTGCAATTTATAAGCAAACTGTCAAAGTTGTGAATGCACATATGGATATTCCATATATCCGTATATCATGGCCGTTAACTCGATCAATTTGACGCGTCATAAATTAATCCCTGGGACGAAGATCTATATCCACTGTGATTTTCCTGTTACAGGGATTAATATACAATGTTCATGCCCATTACGCAATTGAACCTGTCAAATCATGGGTTTGGACCATAATTTATGATTTTAAATATAAGGACACCATCAAGTGGTATTACTGTTGTTCTGCTTCTAAAAATTGGGACACCAAAAAAAGTATTTTTAAGTATCCCAATATAGAATAATTATGGTAGTCTGCTTGGCAATTTCTATTTCCATTACTTACCTGAAGTTTTCCAGTGAGCGTTGTAAGGACATTGACTGCGTGACTTAACTATTCGGAATGACTCGGCACTGTACTCTAGTGTAATATTTGTTGTGAAAATATAACGGATTTTCATACGTCGCTCATACTGCGTTACGTTGTTTAAACGGTAGATAACATTAAATTTTTAAGAAAACATACGGTTCGCACACATTGTTTCATGACAAGGTATTTAACAAAAGACAACAAGTTATACGAAGAAATAACGATTTGTTGTATAATACTACTAAACATGTACTGTGTCATGTTGTTATTTTCTTTCTCACTAAAACAGACACAATTGTTCATTGCATGTGTACCTTGTTCAAACATTTGGGTGGACTTTTTGTGGATGTGAAGCTGCCCACTCAAATCAATAAATCATTTAGACATAGCCGTAAGTGTGTTATACGCGTATTTGTTTAGAACAAAATGTGATTTGTGGTGTAGTGTAATAGTTTTAACTGCGCTGTAGATACATATAAATAATGTGACACTTCAGCTGCATCTGCTGATTAAGTCAACGATGCTTGACATGACGTGCAACTGTAGTTTCACACGTGTCATATTTAAGTACATCTTAAGTTGTATAATGTTTAAATAGCAATGGGCTTGAACAAACAACACGGACTTCCTCAAATGCTGATTCTGCTTTTTTTTATCTTCATTTATATCCATATAAACATCTTGGCTATAGTCATAGCACCTTGTTTATATATTGGATTATTCAATCAGAAACATTAGTATTATAATGTGATTAATACATTCTTAATTGCGCAATGTTATACTGTCCATGCAGTGTTAAATAAATTAGTTCTCGGCTTGTAGAAGTTCTGGTGAGATTATGCAATGGTTGTATTATGCTAGCTTAGCAAAACATCGTTGTACACGATGAAAAGTGCGCATGCGTACTTAGAAGTTTGGAAGACGAAGAGTCTAAAAATAAGTCTTCGAATATGTATTCATAATTAACTTCGATTTGCTGCTAGAATTTGCAGCAACAACACAACCGCTTGATAATTCCTCACAATCGTCAAAAATGGAAAGTTGGATACATTTAATAAACAATACTTGAACTTGTATGTGGAAAAGTTAGTTGTATGTCTATATAGTTTGAACAAGTTAATGGTTTCCGAAAAGAAAGGACATGCATTATATTTTGAGAAGTATCAGGAATAAACAAATTCAAAACGACCTATACAATGATTCAAACATCATTCAAAAGTGTACCAAGGTATCGTATGTATTCGTGTCACTCATATATTTTAATATGTAATTTCAGTGTATATCAGAAATTTCAGTGTATACGTTGTTTGTGTAATTTTATGCCTGCAAATCGATATGTTTTCATGTTTTTATTTTGAAAAAATTAAATAACCAGACATATCAATACATTACATCTGCTAAAATCGTAAATAGAATACGAGCTAGTGTCGGCTTATATTTCCAACTTACAAAAGAACACGCGTTAGTGTCGACTTAAATTTGCTGAAATAGTAAATACAACACAAGTTAGGGTAGCCTTTCATAGCTGAACTAGTAAATAGAACACGAGCTAGTGTCGGCTTAAATTGTTTGATGAACAAAATTAGTACGATATTTGTAGGCCTTCATTACTGACTAAGTAAACTCTGAGGTGTGTTCTGAATAAAACGAACGGTAGCAATGTACTGATATTGGGTCAAAGCGGTGACCACAGTTTCTGTTTGATGCATGTTAATATTAGGAAGCAGTGCATCTAAGCATCGACGTTAAAAACGACAAAACGAACACGAGATTTGTCGGCCTACATTACTGACTTAGTAAACTCTGAGGTGTGTTCTGAATAAAACGAACGGTAGCAATGGTCTGCGTCAAAGCGGTAACCACAGTTTCTGTTTGATGCATGTTAATATTAGGATGCAGTGCAGCTAAGTATCGACGTTTCAAAAACGGGGCATTATTATCAGATAAACCTGTATCGATACGTATAATTCCCTGTGGTTTGAATGCATCAAATAAATAGATGATTAAAGAAAAATAATTCTTTGCAAATAATATTTAAGTGGCATTTTTACGATATTTCGTACAAATATATACACCTATTAAACATCAAACTTTCCTATCTTAAATGTAGAAACAACCGTAATTTGATGGAGTTGGTAAGTCCAGATATTATATGCGCTTAAAACAAACAAACAACAATTTGGATACACCAGTCTAGTCAGATTGTAATAATTGAAGCCTTCTTTAAAGACGTGAGTGTTGTGTGTAAACACTGATATATTTATAGACCCAACTAGATATGACTGATTCTTATTCTGTAAAGTTACTTTAAAGCGTTTCGTTTATTGTTTTGTGAATGTCATAAAATGGCTTTACTTTAAAGCTTAAACATATGGGCTAACACACGCAATTGAAATGATGAAACTACAACGACATTAAAATAAGATAAACATTCTTTGGCCGGGACTTGAACCCAAAATCTCCGGATCAAAGGTCTATTACGCTAACCACTGTGTCAAGCTCTTTCGAATACATGTGTGAATATTTGTTTGTTTAATTGTGCTTTCTTAAATCCGTCACACACAAAATGGACAATATCAATTTGCCATTCTGTGAATAAATCATTTTAAGTTGCACATGGTCATTTGTTTTGTCAATAGGAAATGCTTGCAAATGTTAGAATTGAGGTTGCTCCTCACCGTGTCTCAGTGTCTTGAATAAATTGTTTGTCTCGATGTTATTGTGCGCGCATATGCATCCGCCCTGATAAGTAGAATAACTTGATAACGCGTCCGGTTTGTAATAGTGACAAGTCACCGTCAAATTCTATTAAGTTGTATCAAGTTTAAACGGATAATGCATCTTCTGCTGATGCAAGGATAGCTAGTGATCGCACTGTTTAACATATGTACCGTTTGAACTATACTATATTTTTCCTTCAACTGTCAGTATAATCGTTATCTCGTTATTAATGGGCAACAGAATTTTCCTTTGAAATAGATGTTACGAGCACGTTTTTTTGTTATTGCTGAGACAATTGTTTTTTTGTTTTTTTTTAAATATGAGACCAGTAAAACTAATGTAAATACTTATCAAAGGCTATAACATTAATCTGATACGTGTGAATTATATTTTTGTAACTTACGCGCTTGAATTATTTCCATTATTTGTACTCGTTTTTTTTGTTCGTGCACGTTTAATGGCCCAATTACAGAAATATTTTGTGTGATACGCTTTAATCGACTTAACTCGATTCCAGTACGAAAACTAATATATTCATCGTATCGGTGTTCTGGTAAAACAGTGACCTTGATTAACGTCTGCAAAAAAAATCAAAACGCTGACAGCGTAGAAAGACCGTTGGCGACAAACAAAACTAAAAGCATGTGAATTATGCTAAAAAGGAAATATTTGTTTGAATGAAGTTCCATTTCTCACCTTATAAACTTTATAATATGGCTTTCTATTCTATAAAATACATCATAATAAGCATGAATTGGTAAGTAACGAACACATATTTATCAATCTAATTATCTTATGCAAACGGAATTACATACATGCCAGTTAATAAGTCAATCTGCAACGAGCCATGCAGAATAACCGATCGTGGTAGTTAGGATAATCGATTGTTACTGATCTTTAGCCTACGGAGTCAAAAGTAGGTCATGCTACGCGTGCTCTCTTTTTTCCATATTACAGTTTAAAATTATTTATTGTAGTACTTTGTTGTAAAAATATTCATTACAAGAATCGGTAACAAGAAAAAAAACTTTCGCAACGAATCAAAAAAAAAAACGATGTGGCGAATTAATTAAGTGGTCTTTATCCAAGACACCCAAGTATATATTTCGGTTAAAATCAAGTAAACAGCGAAAATAGGGGTGTCATTAATTTGACGTAACACTTTTAATTAATTGACTTTTTAGAAACTTGCATTGTAATAATTACCAAGAAATACACATTATAATGCATACATGTACATTATCCTAAATAACTGAGAGGTAAGAAAACATATGTAATGTTTTTGCTGTTTTAAAAAAGGACCCTTTCGGGTTTCGGTTTACTGACTCGTAGTCTGCAAAGAAAGAAGTAGTTTTCGGCGATGCCTGTTTTGGAAATTACACTCTTAAAAGACCTGCCAACAGTCTAAAAAATGAGACAAATTATACGTTGGTGAAACTTGATTTGTACAGCTAGTTTCTATCTAAAATACCCTAACAGATTGTGATTGTATTTAGCAAGAAACACACGTGCACATATTTTTGAATACTCCGATTGTAATTTACTGAATCAAATACCTCATTAAAGTTTGTTCTGCTTATTTAAATACAAATAAGATAAACAAAGTAGATAAACTTATGGAGAAAAGAAAATATTTCCTAAATGTAACTATTTATCATTCTCTTATCATTGCATTTCAATACCATTTTTAAAGAGAGCAGTGTCCAGAATCATTACGACTGTTTATGTCAATTGAATCCTGACAACTCGAAATGATATAGGAAAACCGGAAGAAGAAACTAAATATATTAACATCAAAGGCACTTCATGATTCTTATCATACTTTCCGAAACTGTAGGAGCTATAATTGGTTAAAAGTATTTTAGACAACCAACTCCTTTGATAAATATCACATCTTATAACGCGTTGATAACACACATTGATAATATGATCTGAAAAACACTGTAACACTATCTTTCAATATGGTCTTTATCTGGGTATGTATATTTGTTCAATGTACATTTATTATTAAGCGGTAAAACACATTAAGTGATACCTGATAGACTAGAGCAGTGGTTGACGCGCTCGTTTCTCAAATCGTGGTGAATAAATATTTAATACAATTTACAATGATATACAATTCCACGAAACAGCTGTTGTTGTTCACACTCTAAGATGTTTTTCTCGTGAAAAAAAAGTGGCACATAGATTCATAACATTGTCGAATCAATGAATCAACTGTTTTAGATACAGTGTGTTCGAACGAGATGATATCCTAAGTCTAACGTACGTAGTCCAATGAGACTGTCTGCATATTTATGACATGGTATTCTGACTCTATTCGTTAACTAATTCGGCATCTGACATAAAGAAAAGTGCAGTCTACAAGTGGCACATGCTTTTTAGATCAGGTCGTCTAAGTGCAGAAGATGAATGTCGTTAAAGAAGATCGACGGCGCTCAATCAGAGACTTTTCGGAGGCTGTAAACGTATCTTATGGGTGTGTGCGGACTATACTGCCTTAAAATTAAGGCATGAGACGGCTGTGTGCGAGATGGTAGCCTCGCATTGTGAATTGGGCGGATAAAGAAAACCGAGTACACGTTTCAAAGCAACTCCTAAGACATGTTCATCGGGAAGGATAGGCGTTGAAGCAATCACTTAAACAAGAAGCACAAAACACATCTTTTATTCACCAATTAAAATAACACACAACACAACAACATTATTTGCATATGTTAGTTGATTTTCAACACACATGTGAAGTAACAGCTCCGTAGATATCGCGTACGCGAACTCACATAGTAAAGTCCACTGAATCCTGACAAACTCCGATGAGGCTTGGTACTGCCATGTGTTGACAGATGTTTGGAACGCCATAGAAAGTGTGTCGCTGCTAATGGACTGTACTTTGAGAAACAATAGCGAGGCGCAGCTATCTTCGTGTTCGGCGCCAAAACCGGCGTTAACGGATTGTCTGTTTCATGACGTCGTCGTGGCCCGCGTTGCGATTACTCTATATGTTTAACTTAATGTTTTATATGTGTTTTTACACCTAGTTCGAGTAAACTTGGCACGTGGTTTTATTTGACTATCATACATATATTTTTGAATTTTGCGCTTTGAAGTTTTTTCTTCTTTAAACAAAGTCCGAACTTTTTTATCAGCCCTCGAACATGTATAAAGTAGTACGACCATTTAAATCAAGATATGTACAGTAAAATATAAAGTCGAACATTTTTGTTTTGAACTATGTTTATTTGAATTCAGCGTTATTTAAAAAATATGTCTGGTCCCGGATTAACTTGTTGTTTATTTAACTAAAATAGATGAGTTAAATTCGAAAGCTTTTATTTCGGGTTATCATTATTTCAAAGTCGTCAATTCTGACCCAAAACACTATTTCACATTAAATTGTAAATTACTGATAGAACTCGCGCTCATGGTAAGTGTCCTATGTTTTCACACATTCGATTGCTTGATTCGGGGTGCGAATAGTGGCCCATTTGCTTATGGATTCACTGTCGCTCATTAAGGCGTGTGACACGCAAAGGTATGGTAAAGTCATCATTTATTTTTTGAAAAATTCATAACCAACCTCGGTTACTAATTAACCCATATCCAACATTTGTTGTATATGACCATTTCACAAGTACAACGTTTGTCACATGTTGGTATTACGTGCAGGGATATACGCTGACAATCTAACGTTTCAGAGAGACTACTGTGCCCGCAACAGAGGAAATCGTGATGGCAAGGAAAATTTCATTTATGTTGATAGGGACATGTTTGACTATGATTAATAAACTCAATCAACAATCAATCGATTATTACTTTTTCGGCAGTCAGTCCGAAGGGACAACAATGCCACGACTATGGGCTGACACAGACATGCTCCGTCGTATGCCATCAATTAATATTATGCTAGAAAGAAATTTGAAAACATGCAAGAAAGGAATGCTTAACTGTTTAATGCTGAGGTGTGAAGATCTTCTTCCTCAGCAATACATTCTCCAGATATACAGAAGCGATAAGCCAGATCCAGTAACACCTGAAAAACTTTTACTAAACGGCATGTTTGTAAGCTATGGACATAATCGCGTAGTTTTAAGCTCTGAGTTTTTTCGGAAACGTACGGAACTGCTTTTTCAACAATTAACGGACCATTATTCCACCTTTACCACAGGTCCTTCAGTTAGTTGGTCAAACGATATTGACATCGTACATGCATTGGATTTAGATGGGGTCATTCCTGAAATCCAACTGTGGATAGACAGACCTAGACCGGGGCACTGGCCACCTCTAGAATTGTTTGAGGAGGCTAACAAATGCAAGTGTTTCTTTGTACCCGTATGACATCCGACAAGTAACAGAAAGGATATCGAATGGAGATTTTCTCCAAACCTTAATGAGAGGAAACTCATGTTCAGTTTAAACAGTACTCAGCTAAAATATTATGTATTGCTGAAAAAAAAAAAAAAAATCACTATTAAATGAATCACACACCCTATATGCGCTTACAAGCGAGGTCTAAATATAAGACATATATGCATGAAGTTTCATTAAAATATCTCAATGTTTTCTGAAGCTTTTGAGCATAAAAGTTTTGTTTTTATTTTGTAATAACGGTTACCTGGACATTAACCCCACTTACTTTCTACGCAATCCCAAGCAAGGTCTCAATTTTAAGGTATATATGAATGAAGATTTATTTCAAATATCTTAATGTGTTCTCAGGTTATTGGGCGGAAACCGTCTTTCTATTTTAAGTAACAGTATCCTGGACCTTGAACCTACCACTTTCATACGCAGTCCCAAATGATGCATTGATTACATATATCTATAATTGAAGTTTTATTGAATTATCTCAATTCGTTCTCAATTTATTGAGGGGAAACCATTTTTAGTTACACTGACCTTAACCTCACCAAACCCAACCACAATCCCATGTGAGGTCTCAATATCAAGTGTCATTGTTTTTAGTTTAATTAAAATATCTCAATGAGTCCCCAAGTTATTGAGCGGAAACGTGTTTCTACTTTTAGTCACGATGACCTAGACCCTGACCCCACCCACCCTGTATGCGATCATAAGCGGTGTCTCGATATAAGGTAGATATGTATTCAGTTTCATTTGATTATCTCAATGCGTTCTCAAGTTATTGAGCAAATACCGTTTTCACATGTTTAATACCAGTGGCTTTGAACTTGACCCCACCCACCCGATAAGCAATCCCAAGCGAGAACTTAATATAAGGTATATATTTCTTAAATTTCATTAAAGTATCTCAATGTGTTCACAAGTTATTGAGGGGAAACCTTTTTCATTTTGAGTAACAGTGACATTGAACTTGACCCCCACCGCATATGCAATCCAAAGCAAGGTCTCGCTATAAGGTATGTTTCAATGAAGTTTCATTAAAATAGCTCAATCCGTTCTCGAGTTACAGAGCGAAAAAAAAGTTGAAGCCGGAACTGACCTTGACGTGTGCCCTTGACCTTTGACCTAGGTATCTGGGTCATTTTCGCGACACACCTGTGAAGTCTGCAAAATATTTGAAAATACATGCTTCTGGAATTGATTTCTTAAATTTGACATTTAACCTTGAATTGTGACCTTGAATTGTGACCTTGATCTTGGACCTAGATACCCGGGTCTTGCGCTCGACATTCCGTCTCACCACGCTTCTTCCAGGTTCTTGAAAATCGATACATGCTTATCAAATATATGCTCCGGATAAAGTGTTAATGATTGATGTCTTAAATTTAACCTTTGATCTGGACTTGTTACATTGACCTTAAACCTAGGGAGTTAGGTCTTACGCGCAACACTTCATGTTACCATGCTTGTAACTTATCCCAAGTTATTAAAAAATAAATCCATTGTGTACAACGAAATGCTCGAGACAAATGATAAAGTATTGATTTCTTAAATATAAAATTTGACCTTGAATTCCGACCTTGACCTTGGACCTTGCGTGCGACACTCCGTCCCAAAATGCTTGTCCCTTCTGCTAAGTTATTTGAAATTTCATTCATGCTGGAATTAGTTAAGCTCCGTACAACGTGTTAAGTATTGATTTAATAAATTTGACCTTTGACCTTGTATTGTTACCTTAACTTTTGACCTAGGGACCTGGTTCTTGACACTCCGTCTCAGCATTCCTGTTACTTCTCCCAAGTTATTTGAAAATCCATCTATGCTGGAAAAAGTTATGCCAGAGCATAACTTTTTCCAGCATAGATGGATTTTCAATGTTTTTTCGCAGCCCACCCGCAACCAGGTGCATTCCTTAAATACGTCCCGTCTTTCAAAGGGGCTTCTAATATATAATCACTAACTGAAACAAACATGTACCGTATCGGTCAAGCGCAGATGTCTGCGCTCGACCGCCGGATCACAGGTTCAACTATTTTACATCATGCGTTGAACCAATAGATTTCAGATAACACAGACACTTAATGGCGTAATTTAATCAATAGTAGATTACGCAGACACCGAAGGCAACTACACGTTTTCTAACAAAATTTAAAATCCCATTTTAAAATGGCAATATTTGTCCCACTTTCAAAGTGAGAATTTTCGAAATTTAAACGTTTGAATTATACATATAGAAATACGCAGAGATATGAAATAATATCAAAGTTTAACTAAACCAAAATACTTAGTTTGCCTATCTAATAAAATAACAGTTTTTTTTTCCCATTTTTAAAGTGGACTTTTTTTTATAAGACAAATTTTAAAATGATTATTAGTACAAACAGTATGACAACGCTTAAAATGCATAAATATGAATTACTAAAACATGCTTTAAATGTAAAATCCCACACGAAATGTGGGACAAAAGTCCCATCGGACGATAATAAAGAATTCGCTGAGAAACGAAAATTCCACGGGGAATTCAATGGTGCACCTACATTTCATAATGGAAAAATGCAATATTTATGTGAAAAACATCAATTGTTGATCACAATTTAGCATTTTATCGTATACTTGAATATATTAAATAGCAGTATCTCAAATAAAAATGGGTACTTCAGTTTGCGAAATTCGGTTTCGCAAACTTATTTCGGTGGCCGTTAACAGAGTTTTATTAAAATGTAGACTTAAACACGGAATTAAATCACCCAAATATAATCATAGCATGCATATTTATATAAGTATAACTATTCGTCAGTAAACACGAATTGCAGTGTACGGGATCATGCACATACATGTACACTTCAAAGTCACATATATTGCCGGAAAGCCGGGTTGCGTCGACCTTACGCGAGCTTGCGTAGATATTTTTTTCAAAAACGTGCTTCGGACCTACGGTGCCCTTGCATGCCTTTTTCAATCGCTACGTCGTCGCAACAACCGCAACAGACATTAGCGCAAGCGCTTAAATTGATGCGTCGGTCTTGCGTCAATCACCCGTCGTGCGGGCAACGTAAAGGCACCGTGCGCATATCGTGCGATCAACCTACGGGCACTCTTTTTGCTTCAAAATTGCCTGTCTCAAGCACGCCAGGTTACTTCCTAGCTTAGTACTTACAGCTTGCTTGCGCTAAACGCACCGGCGACGCATGAAAGGAACTGACAACTCACGCACGCCACAAGACACTTGCGGTTATCGCATTTACCTCTAGGCGCTACGTGCTTCGTATAAATACCCGAGTTTATTTGCATTATTTTAACACATTTTCCATATTATGTCTTTATTTCACGTGTTTTACAGTCATACTGCTAAATCAAATAATTAAATCATTAATCATATTTTTGTAAAATAATTGACAAATTAACCAGTGCATATTCTGATATACATGTCAAATTAAAAGTAGTAAATGGCGCCGCTTCATTCAAGCTATTTATGAAACAAAATATAGATATTCGTGTTTTTGCCAATGTACCATTGATGTATTGCGGCGACCGTGCGTACAACTTGCGGTGAATGTGCGCTTTACTATGGGCTGGCTGTGCGTCGACATAAACAGTAATTTACGGTCGCACGGTGTCCGTAAGGTCGCCATATGACAGACACACGCCAATCGCACGATTCGCAGACACATCTGCGGTCTGCTAAAACTGGAAACGCGCGACATACGTGCGGCGAACGCACGTCACCCGTTAGTTTGTCGCACGAATTCCACAAGTTCTTACGAAACGCATGCGTTCGCCTTGCGATCTCAAACTCGTGCGTTTGGTCAGCTGTCTGCGGCCATCGCAATGGGTTGTGACCGAGGCTTTGATTTGTTGATAACGTTCATTAGCACAAAGCAAACAACATTAAGTATATTTCGGCATAAAGGAAGTTCGTTGCATATTCCGTTTAATGTGTTTTCTATATTTCAGTGTCTTCAATGTCACCAATGTGTTTTTATGATGCAGTGAATGTATATACTGCCACGTAATCTATACGTTGCAATAATGCAGTAAAAAACATGAACGATAAATATTGTTAATGTCGTCATGCATTATGTTTTAGATGCTGTAAGACTTAAGGTTTGTTCTTATTTGTGTTAACAGATGCATGATTTATCAAACGGGAGTATTATTTTCCTGAGTATCTGGACAAGCGTCTCATTTGAACTCAATATCTGAATATGGAAAGTCGTTTTATGCAGTCAAATGTACTGTTTCTATTGTGTGCAACATATATTGATAATTGATATTAACATTATATTTCAAAATATGTTAACGTGTTTTAAAAAAAAGTGTACGTTTGACAAACCATGCATTTAAGAGCAATCATAAAACAGCAACTATACACATGATGTTTACGCAATACATTATTTCAGTGATATATATTGTTTGGCAATACCATAATAATGCCACGTTAGTTGAATTATATTTTCTTGTATTAACATAATGATGCCACATTATAATGATCAGTAAAGCTGAATGATTTAAATATCTGTAACATTTCAATTCTAGCAGTTAGCATGCATGTTATATAAGGCATAACCTTTTACTGCTTGTTAACTCAATTACATATTTATTATATATATTATAATCTACACCTCTGATTTCCTTTCGTTGCAGAGGGATTACTGTGCACCCGAGTTCTACCTCGGCTTGTCCATACGACTCTACTCTGCACTCGAAGATGCCGGAATGACGGTGCAAACAGTGATGGTCAGGAGGAAGTGATATTTACCACAAGAGATGTGTAAAACAATGCAGGCATAATTATTCTAATACCTTGGTCGTTTTTTTTCCATTTTGGCAATTAGTCTGAGGGGAATACAACACTAGTACTTCAGTATGACATCGGCCTACTAGCAGTGGCTTCGGATATGCATGTACTGAAAGAATGGCAATCATGGAGACCAGGGATGGAGAACGTGAAGCTGCTCAAGGACGAGGATCTTCCTCCACAGCAGTACCTCCTTCAACAGCAGTACCTCCTTGAACTGATCAGACGAGATTCACCAGAACCAGCGTCGCGTGAAAATACGTTTACTATAGTTGTACTTAACAGTGCAAAGGTACAAGTTGGTACTTATATGTTATTAGTTAGCTAAAACATATGGTTGAAATGTTGACGACAGTACTTATAATATAGAACGTACGGCCGGTCCGTCTGCTAGTTGGTCAAAACAATATGACTATGTTGATGCATAGGATTTAACGAGTTGATGCCTAAAATCAATCAGTGGATAGACAGACATAGACCGGGTCACTGGCCTTAAAAGAAATTGCTCAAGTCCGCTTAAAAGTGCCCTTGTTTTCTTGTTCTAACAGGTCATCCTAACAGCGACACTAAACATCTGGAATGGAGACTGTCTCCAAATCTCATCGAGAAGATGCTTATGTTTAGTTTAAAGATAACTGAACTCATATATTATGTGTTCCTGCAAATCATCAAAAAGTCAATATTATATAATTGAGTATAAGGTGGTATCACGAGTTTTCATTGAAGAACGGTCTTATTTTACACAATTGAAGTAATAACATATAGTTATGTTCAAAATAAAGGCACACTTACAATATCCCGTTATATAATACTCAGAATATTGAGTAACATATTAAGTAACATGATATAAAACTTTGCATATGAGGAAACTATACGAATTCAGAGTATGATTAAATCAAATATTAATTGCAAATAATCATGCTCAATGACATAACCACTATATTAAAATACAATATCATACATATGATAGGAAGGATATGTTTGAACCCTTCGCGGACTCTTTTATACGAACACAGTGGCGTCATGTTTCTTGTATGTACACGAAACAGTTCAACTGACCGGGCAACCTTCAAAACTTTCGCACACCTCGAATTATACACGTACATATTTACAGAAACATTGAGTACCAAGTATTTTATTTGAACACAGTTTTCGTGTTTGTTACTGCTTGCTATATACAAAAAGCATAAAACCATTATTTTAAGTGTTTAACTTACATTTGTTGTTGTAAATGATTTGTGTATACTTTTTGTCCTTTGTACACTGTAGTTAAGCGTTGATAAACGTGTTGTTTCTCATAAATTTCCCATAATTGCATGTTAGCTATCGCAAGTATACTGACTGACTGTAATATCATGAAATACCTATTGTATACATGTTTGTATGTTGCACGGTCTATAGTACATTGCATCTTACTCGCCACGCATTGTATTTGATAGTTTTATTATCATATACAATGATAATGTCTAGTCGTTTTATGACGTTAAGTGTGAAACAATCTCACCTTCATGATATTCACCAGCGACAGTTCTAGTAGCCCCAGTACCGCCACCAAAAGTAATACAGGTCGTGCCTAAAACACACGGGCTGGTTGTGTGACGTATTGACACATTTAAACGTTGTAAAAAAGTATTGAGGACTGTTTAAATTGGCAAATATAAAATATATGAACAAGTTAAGATGTTGATTATGCTAAAGATATATCAAGCTGCCAGTAAATAATTAGTTCATGTTTGAATATCAATGATAAATCAATATAATGGTAAATTAAAACAAAAGCAATATATCAGCACTTACAATTATTTATTTTTTGCAACTTTAAAATGGATGTCAAAAAAATGATGAACATTTTGTATCAACTGGTGTGCATCCTTACACATGTTTAACTACAAGAAACTTACATGGTTTATTCAATGCGTAATATATTTTATATGCAAATAAAGATGTGTTTTCTCATATTGTTGATATTAAACTTAACTGATTGTATTGTGAACAATTTGAAATTTTTAATGAACTTATTCCAATATAATGCAGGCATTTCTTGTCTTTTAAATTGCATGCAACTGAGATAATTGATATATGGTTTCTGTCGCAGACTTCAGAAGCCTGACGGTTATTTAACAATCATCATCATCATCATCATCATCAACAACATCATCAGCATCTTCATCATTATTATTATTATTATTATTATTATTATTATTATTATTATTATTATTATTAATAATAATATTATTATTATTATTACTATTATTACCATCGTCGTTGTCATCGTCTTGTCCTTAAACTGTTACTCTAGCCTATTTTTACAATTGTGTGCTCTTTAAACTTTACATATCGTTTTACAAATGACTAACATTTCTACACCTAGAAATGTCAATCTTTATTAAATACAAAAATATAAAGTGTGTTGGAACAATAAAAATGCCTCTTTCGTATCCACAAACAAATTCTGTACACCAAGAGCGGTTCCAATCGCATCAACAGCAAAGTCAACATAACGTCAACGTCCAATACGATGAGAAAATGCTCTCAGTTACAAAGTTCTGTCAGAACTACCTTTCTCCTGCCTACAAATACAGTTTTCTAAAACGTGTTTTCTTGGCAGTACGCATCACCGAGTTGATGTGTTATCAGGGGTGTGTAATCAGTCAAGTTGTGCTCAGGCGAGCTAAATAAAACAAAACATAATCAATGTGAATATTGTATATCTGTTATTGTTCAGGTTCCTCACTTTACCTTAAGTTTACAATGATAACAACAAAGTTATTGCCTTTTGAATTAAGACAATCATGTTGATGATGACGAGTTAAAGTTCAATTGTTTAATCAAAGGCTATACGCTATGCATTGTGTATAACGAACATATGCATTGAAAAACTCATTTAATTGACTTGATTTGGGTATTCAGGTATTCGATTACAACTGCACATGACATAAGACAAACACAATACGTACTATGTTAGCACTCATAGCATATATCTACAAATATTGACATGCATCACCCTTAGCTTGTGTTACGAACTGTATGATTGAAACAAAAGCACATTGATCTTCAGCGGACCATGCGCCAATCAACGACTCCAAATGCGACAAACAGTGCATTGTTCAAGGGCACAACTGATGTTCGAGGCTTAACTCTTGATAATCTAAATTATTAACATACATATATGAAATTCAGACTGATTCAAGCGAATATTCAAATGCCATAAACGTAATTTCGACTGAAAAGTATACATATGGAAAAATAACAGCCACGAGGTAATCGATATCCAGCCTACAGCGGTATATAGCAATATATAGTGAAAACATCTTTAACTCGTCATAACTTTATTATCGTTTAAATGAATCCTTAAGTACAAATGGTTTGATTAAATTCAATTGTTTATCTATTCATTGGTATATTTTTTAATGGTTTAAAGTTACAAACCTTTACTCCATTCTAAGTTTGAAATAGGTAACCATCTCAATTTACTATATATTTCTTGTGCAAATCGGGATTTTTTGGTTAGATTTTACGCCAAATATTTGAACGTTTTGCTTCGCTGGTAAAAAGTATTCTCCCAAAAGCTTAGGTGCAAATTGTTTAACAAAATATAATATATCTATTATAGAATATGTACATTTCATGAATTTATACAAATCTTATTTTAGTCCTTTTTTGCGTTTAAAATTAATTGGTGTTATACCTTTTTGTTTCCCTCAAACTTCGGGGTTTTCCGCGACGTTTGCTCGGGCATGACAACTATCAACGGACAAAACATGTTTTCTTCTCGGGGATATTGGTTTTATGGGGATAATAAAATAAGGACCATATTAGTGGAAACTGAGGGTTACCCTAACTGAGTAGTTGGTGTCTTACCAGATTCATCGTCAAATATCGAGTCTAAGTCCAAACAAGGGTTTTAACTTAATGGAAAATAAAATATCAACACGACATTCAATGAAATATGAACCTTAAAAATAATTATTTAGTGTACTTTCATGCAGAAAGTTCACGTTGTTAAAATAATATATTCGAATCTTTATACGAGTTGTTGACACGTATTAAACAAACATCAATACATAAGTTTTAGGAACTAAGGAATATATCTAACTATAACTATATTAAAAAAGTCATATTATTTAAAAATGTATTGTATGAACCATTTTATTTTGAACGTTGTTTATTGCATGTATGTAGATTTTGGTGCTGTTTTTTTCTTATTTCAAATTGAACAAATTGTAAATTATAGTCAAACAATTAATCTACAGATGCAAAACTCACTTTTACAAATGGAGCAGATATTTCAGAATATGTGAGTGGAAACTCTTGATTGCTATGTAACATGGACTATGCTTATTTCATTTAGTCTATTTAAACTTTTTTCAACTTTCTATTCATTTGCTAAACGGATATTTGTTAGATTTTCAAATAATAAAAATAATGACCATTTTTCAAGATTAAGTGTGCACGGATTAAACAGATTCGTATATTCTACCTGTTTCAACATATAAACTATTTTGAAAAAACATAATTAGCTGATAGTTTGACCCTTCTTCAGTTGTGGCCCCACTTCCGTGGTCAACTTAATCCGATAAGATTTGACGACGGTATCATAAACATGGCTATCTGAATACCTCGACTCTTATGAAGGATTATCGTGTCCGTTGTGGAAGGATAACATTTATTAATTAATAAGAACATAAGTTTATTAAATAATTTAACTTTTATAATGCGAGGGAAATACATTTGGTTGTTTTGAAAGGGGTAAACACTTATGCTGATAAAAAAACTAAATCACTGAAGAAACTTCTTTTTATCAACCTAAACAAAGAACAGTCTCAATGTACAACTTTTTATCTTACAAACATTTCCTCTCCAATGGTCAAACAGGAAAATGAGGAAATTCGCACGTCTACATTAAAAAAAAAATAGATGATTGTTTTATAAAACTATATTATTGTGATGTTGACGTTTCTATTAATTAAATTAAGAAATTGTTGGAAGCTAAATACAAAGCAATTCAATACATGACAATTCACTAACTTAAATCTAAAGAAACGTGATTGTTTTTTAAAACTATATTATTTTGATGGGGACGTTTCTTTTAAAATAAGTATAAAATATTTTCAACATAAATACAAATCAATTAAATGTACATGTATTGAGGTATATCGTTTCTTAGTATAAACACCATTTATATACAAATTAGAAGAACAACTTATTCAGCTGATTTCATCAGCTTCATCATGCTGAACTATGATTCCTTTATTAAATTAAATAAAGTTCAATTAATTAATGTACATATATGTTATTATTTTTTATTATCAGAAATCCAGAAATCAATTTAATTGTATATATTTAAGGACGATTCTTGCGGCTAAACATTGCAATTTAACTTATCGGTAATTTTATGTTTGCCCATGACCCGACGCCTATCGATTGAAAGCAATAAACCAAGGAAAACGACACCGGGTTTCTGCAATGATCGGCTGCAATCGCCGAAGCGGCAACGTGGATTATTGGATTTCAATAGTGCACCAGAGATGCGGTTATTCTTCCATATGGATTATATAGACTCAATCAGTCATTCAGTAGGTATTTGGAAGTCCAATACATTAATCAATTGAATTAATCACTGCATTTCTTCAATATAATATTTGGTATAATTTTTAAAATAATAAATGTTTATGTGTGCTAGTACATGCATTATCCACGCAAGATGTTAATTTGGAAATACATAGGTGTACAATAGAAAACAGTATTTGCTTGAGTAACAGTTAATTACTCAAAGTTTAATAGCTCACGTGGGCCATATTTCACAAACTTATATACTTTTCTAAAAAGTATAAATTTCCTAAATATTTGTGTACTTCAATTTAATCGTATATTGTATTTGTTATTGGTAAAGATAAAAGCTAATTAAATAGATAGTCACATTTATGCAGGTTTAAACACACATGACAACAGATCACCGGAAGACATTTGTGTGAAAGTCAGTAAGATCACATATAGAATTCATAACACTATTTGCGATGAGGTCCTTGGGTATAATAGTTACTTATGCTTCCAAAGTACACACAGCATAAGTTAGACATTGAAGCCTATACATATGTCGTCTCCACATTTCAAGCATGAACTATTTATGTTCACATATAAACTTTGATTTCAAATTTTTCATTAAATGTTGGTTAAGAACAGAAAACCATTGCCACGATTGGAAACAAAATAAGCCAATCAGCTTTATTTATGAATATGCTGATGAGTCATTATTGCTTTCAATGGACGAGTGTGGTCTTCTCGCTATGGGCTATTTTGTTGGAAAGAATGACACCCTTTCTCCTCTGTGTATTTCATAAATTTTCCTCGGCCTTTCAACTTGCGGGTTGTCCTTGCATCTATGGAACAAACGTCGTAAAATGATGCTTAATGCGGATTGGTCATATCTATGACACTTTCCGTCTTTTATTGCCTTGGCGTTACAAGTTAGTTGAGACCCCGCCGGAGCAATACAACTGCTGTTCAATGCGCATGCGTTCCAGACATCAACCACGGTTTTGGTGACGTCATCAAAATGGTAGATCACAAATCCGGCCTCAATTTCACCGAAATATCGAAATTTGCATATGTCCTCACCCAGGAATTTAATCATTCCTATGTCTGTGTATTTTGCGATGGACAATGACGAATCTAATGGATAATACCAAATGGAGAATTTATGGCTGTATTCCAACGCAGAGTCAAGGTCACTGGTAATTATTCTTGCTGAACTGTCCATCCACCACACCCAATTGTATTCGCGCAATGCATCCTAGGAAAGGAAAAGTAAAGTGTTCAGGTTACACAGTACTAAATAACTGCGTACACAATTCCGAACAACCAGAAATCACACATTTCCCTTTGAAGTTGAACGTTGGAACAACATACAAGATAGTGAAAAATGTAGAAAATGTAAAATGAGTGAACTCTATCGGAGATGAATTCATTATATAGTATAATACACATATTTTGCTGAAGACATAACATGTTTTACATAGTTTAATCAATCCACATGTTTTAAAATTCAAAGAAATTAATTATACACAGTAATCCAGAAGATACAATTAGGTTTTCAAAAAATGGTATTCTTTGATGATACAGTCATGTATGCAGCTGGGATGTGTATTATACCATATTAACATTTTCTTATATTATGATTCATTAAAACAAAAAGTGTTGGTGTCCAGTTTCTCAGTGCTTAGCATACTAATATTGTTTGTTATCTTGATTATAATGGGCCACTTAACAGGATGTATTGGTGTATTGATAAAACAGAGAGATGCTGAATTCTTTCTACGGATTTGGATTGTAGCATTCACTAGCAGGATAAACACATGGTGATGGGCGGTTAATAGTTTATTAATAGTTCAAATTACGGAGAAGAAATAAGCTGTAATTATTGTTTTTTCTTATTTACAATAATTTTGGCATCATTAAAAGTATTGTTTTCAAGAGAATTGACATGCAACATTTATTCAAATGTTACACTGATTGTGAATTCCAGTAAATATTAATGCAGACAAATATTCAGTTACATTTATGGTTGTTTGTTTAATTAAATTCGCCTTCAACAAAGGTATAATTTCAATATTGATACACAATTCGACGATTACTGATTTTAAGCAATATCAATTATGTAACAAATTTGCATGAATATAAAATTATGATTTTACAGTGACACAAATAAGTAATATTTCCTCTTAATTGCAAAAAATAGAATGGTCTGTTGAAAAGATTTAACTGGCTGAGTCAATCAATTATGACAACACTTAAAACGAATCCACCACATAATTAAGTTAGAGCGAAAACTACAACTCACGCTGTGGCTGATGCAATGCATAAAGGGATTTATGACGAACATGTCAGCGTCTCAAAAACATTATCAACACACCTACGCAAGAACTTAACATTAGGTACCATGGGGCATGTGTAACAACAAAAGAGGACATCACTACAGATGGGACAGACATAGCTATTACTGAGGCTATTTCTGCGAAAAACAGTGGGAATGTTTCTAAATCCGCACTCACAGCATCCAGCGCAATCAGAAAAAGGTGCAAGAGTTGCAACATTAGACTTACAGCCAGTGCGTTTGACTCTCATTAGGAGACAAGCACGTATTCTTTCATGTATGGGATTAAACTCAGGGCAAATAAACGTCCTCTGAAATCTCAACATGGCTATGGACAAAAAAACAGCTGTATTTTGTCATACCTATGAAATTCATTCACAATATCGACTCAAAGAATTTTATGAAAAATAATTGTTCAAACCTGTAACAGTTTACAAATGGTCACCGATTTAACTGGCTGAATGTAAAGAGGATCCAAGTACAAAAAAAATGTCCAACATATGTTTTTGTGAACTACACATTTACCCCTGGGTAATTCGTGGAAATTAACATTTCAAACCCCTAGAAGATGAAAGCACCAACATGAAATGACTCTGACTTAAGCATGTGTTACCACTCCAAATTGAAAATTTGTCTAAAAATATTCCTGAAGAGAACACGCAAAGCAAAATGATAATGTGCCGATGGAATCAGAATACAAGGTTACTGATCGTAAGTGAACAGAGCGAGACACACCGTTTATGTACAGTTATGCGCTGACTGGAAAACCATAAATGTTTAATAAGTAAAACTGAAATAAAACATCATCAGAATGTCAAGTATACAAACTTAAAGAAATGATTTCTTGTGCATGGTCCTGGCAAGTCACGTTAGTTGTCTAGGGATGACATTGTGATGAATAACAAATATGTGCATGATCATATGTGTTGTTTCTGGTATAAACAATACCATGTATACACAACAATGAGACAATATTTGCCATATTGTAAAATGACACAATGTATGCTGTCTAGTTTTGAAGATTTATTCAGAGTACAAAAGTACCGAATGACAAATTGCGGTTTCTTGCTGTCAGTAAGAAGTGTTTTATTGTACCGAAAGGTGCCAAATGACAAATGGTACCTTTTGCATTGATCAAAGAACCAAAATTGTGAGAGTACAAACGAGCTAAATGTCATATGGTACCTTTTTCAACTGAAATTATTATAATTTGTTGAAAAATTGTGAGGGTCAAATAGTGCCATGTGTAAAATGGTACCTTTTTCCACTGATCGTATTATAATTTATTGAGTGCTAAAAAGTACCAAAAAGCACAATTAATTAAATAATACCTAATTAATGAAGATATTCAGTACATCCTTCTTTCAGAAGCGTACATGTATTTTTTTCAGCAAATATATAAAGTATTACTATTATAGCTTTCATTTCAGCATAATAAAACAATAAAATGTGATTTTCTCGAAAACGTAAACAAAATCATATGGCACCTTCTTGCACTAAGGGGGGCGATATGTAACAACTTACGCAAACTTAGCATTTTGAATTGTAAAGTTTGCCCTTTTTCCATTACAATGCCTTGTATTATGCATGTACATGTACTATGTTCTTTGTGTCATGCATTTATGACATGTCTTCACTAATAAACTGAAATGTAAGCTTTCGGTACTTTGTATTTAGACCAATTCAATAGAACAGTTTTTAAATAAAACAAAATAACGATTTTATTTATCGAGTTTAATTATTTCTTGTGTGTTATTATGTTCAAAACAAAGGAATACCACGAAGGCAATGCCATTTTATGAAAATAGTATAATATAATGTAATTGTAATACTACTTTTTGTTGAATCAAGATCAGTTTTATTTTAAGAAAACAACAACCCATACGGAAACAATGATTTTTTTGTAAACTCGCCTGTGGTGGCATGATAAAGATTATTAATTAGAAATAAGGTGAACTCTTGAAAATATTGTTGTATATTATAATTTAATTCTCTGACAAAGGTATGCATTGTTTGAACATTTATATACATAATCGAAAATGTAATTCAAAGTGTATAGATATCTAGTATTTGTCAAGTACAATTTCCAGCGCATAGTGTTTAATCCATCACCATTATTTTGATTTTCTGTTCAATTAAGTAAAGAAGAACATAAGAATGTTTATAGATACGGTAAGATACATATGTATTCAACACAGAATTGATAGAGAATTAAACTAATGAGACTTACTTTAATGATTAATGGTTTCCACGCATACGTGTACATATTTGACACATGTTTTGGATAATTCCGAAATTCGAACGTTCTGACGGTACATATGTTGCAATACTTTCCTAGCTGAAAAGGGATATTGGATATTGATATAATTGTATTCTAGTATTGTGTGGGTGAAAAACGTCTTTTAATAACTGGAAATGAATACAAAACAAAAACACGTTTCCTTATAATAAAAACAATAACAATATCGTATTCATATAGAAATGGCGTGGATCAAGAAAGAAATAAAACAAAGAAATTATTATTGTTTAAACTAACACACACATAAAACAAGAGGGCCACATGGCCTTAGAGCGCTCCTATGAGTGTGAAGAGCTCAGCAGATCGTAGCGTTTTGGGCAATCATGAAAGAGGGTAACCCAATGAGCGTTCCTGTAAAGAAGTTGAGCAGGAGTTGTCGTTTGAATGCAATTGTTGAAAGAAGACCCACAACGGACGACGGACAAAAGGCGGTCAAATAATGTTAGCGATGGCGGACAAATCATCAGGGATATAACGTATGTGTGGAAACTGATTCATTAAAAGGACTTTGTCTACGAAACAGTTATATTGTTTAGCATAATATAATACGATGGAAATATGCGATATCAAGTGGTACGCATTAAATAATTTATTTACATTATTATGAAAGTTTTGAAAATAAAAAACGTGAGGAGTCGCACGAACAAAAGAAAAACACACCAACATACAACAATTAAGCACAGTAGCTACTCTAACACCTGACAATAAATGTGTTTTGATTATAGTTTTTTGCATAAGAAAAATGTAATTACACATTCAAGTCAATTGTAAACAAGAAAAGAGCCAAACAAACACGACACTAATTTTAATGGTATTATTTTTGTCTTAGAATGCGGAAACATTTGTATAATTATATAAACCTTATGATATCCCCATATTAGTATATACATTTTAATGATTTTTACTGAAGGTGACATCCTGAGTCCCTTTTTTGTATACATACATGTAGTCCCTTTAATTGTGACTTACCCTTTCAACGTCTGACGCTCCAAGACCCATATCGTAGTACAGCACTTTTACGTCATCATATTTTGGTAAAATCTTCTCGTATATGCTTTTAAGCAGACCCTGGCTGATATCAAAGAATCTAGAACTCGCCCCCGTTACAATGACAGGAAATGACGTCACTGTGATGTTGGGAATTCCCAATGGCGGAAATTCCGCTTGCTTGGCAATGGGGTAGTGAGCGACTATTTTTAGATTGTCCTCAAACTCTTCTTCAAACCATGAATTACACGTATGGTTAAACGTACCTAAAATAAATAAAAAACATTATCGTTTCTCATCATCATCATAATCATCATCATCATCAACATCAGTATCATCAGTATCATCAACTTCAGCATCATCATCATTATTGTCACCATTGTCATCATTGTCAACATCATTTCATAAGCATCATCATCATCATAATCATCATCATCACCATCTTCACCATCATCATCATTATCATCATCACCATCATGATCATAATCTTTCTTACAACGCATGAATCGTATGGTTTTTTTTCTGTCGCATGGAAAATAGAGTATTATCAACGATACCCTTTGCGATTTACGAGAAATTCCAAACTTTGACAAAACAGGTTAGTATCACTTCTTCGTTTAGTACCACCGTCATTTATAACAAAGCCTAATAAGGTTAAGCTCCGACAAACACTATTGACAGTTAACAGTTGTTTTTACGAAAAAACTGGTTAATTTGAAATTGTATCAGATATTGTGAATGCACATGCACTTTGATTATACATATTATTGATCTCGACGAAATTGAAAAAAAAACAACAATAAAAACAACACAAAATAAAAAAAAACAACAACATAGAACTGCGAGACGCCGAATTTCTTTAAAAACAAGACCGACTGAATACCACATTTTCTATAGCCATGCATACAATAAAATAATGTATACCATACTTCAGAGTGTTCGTTGCTTTCCGACATTCGATAAATTTGATATAAGATCGGTAAATTGTGGGTGGAGCCTAATTTGCAAGCTAACTTGCGTGCAGTATATTGGAATGTAGCTGTAATTGATACGCACGCTATTTAATGCACTGAGTGATTGCACTGAGTGGCCATATTGCGACATAGCTAAATTTAGAAATGACAAGCATGCCAAGCATGTCAGACATTACGTGATGTCTAGGAACTGCCCATTGGGATCGGCATCGTAGACAATTGCGATGTGGTAATCTTTAAAGAATTGCACGAGCTACATTGAACTATTACAAGTAGGTGCATTATGTCGACATAAATGAAGCAAACGCTTTTAAAATTCATGTGGATGTACGGGGCTGTTTAAGAGAAACAGAGTGCAAAGCCAAACTAATTAAGGGGTTTGGAGCATAGTCTTAAATATTTGCAAAAATATAATTAAGGTACTAAGATGGAGCGGGGTAGATGGAGTTGTTGATGCGAGGGTGGGCAAAAGTAACCTGCTACTTTGCTACTGATTTGTCGTGCTCATTATACGATTGGGAATGTGTGTCTTGCTTTTTGAATGGTCATCACTAAATTATATTTGTATTTAAATAATAATTACAATATCCTTTGGTCTCATCATTTTACAGTGTTCTGATTGGGTGAAATGCATCGTGTGACAGGCATTTATTTTTCAATGATGCTGGTTGCCTCAATTAATATTCATGAGGGACTACATTTTATTGTTGTTTACATGCAGTGCTTGTCACAGAAACACACACACACAAAAATAGAAATAGAGATTAACAGATTTATTCACATTTATACATGGCATTGTCAAAAAAAACTAATTCATAATAAATTAATGAATTAATTAATAATAAAGAATAAATAATATAAAATGTATGCTGTTTGTTTCTTTGTGCCTATTTGATGAGCATTATGCATGACAGAAAAGATAGAACATCGTGATAAAATTCAACACACACATACAAAAGTACTTTTTGGATAAAAATATTTATTATTTATAATTAAATTTATATTTATCAAAAGAGGAAAACAATGAAAATTAGCAAACACAAACATAAAAATGCACAATTTTTACAGATTAGGGCAAATAACGGTTTAGAAACAACAGATTTCAGTCAAATAACAGACATCCAGTTGAACAAACATCTCAAATTGTTTTGACAAGGAAGCCTCCGGAAAGCCAAGCGAGCATGGCATGCAGTCATCCCGTGGAGCTTGCAAAAGAATACCACAAGAACACCTCGAAAAACGTGCTTGCTGCATCCAATTGACACCTCTGGGAGCTGAATGTCCCATTTATCATTGTAAAAATCCCATTTCCAAGTACGCAAATGACTCGCCAGCTGCGAACCTCTAAACACTCCGTGAAGTAGGCTAACGTTGATCAATTAAGCATAAGTCAAGGATGATTTGCAAAAATTCACCCGTTCATTTTCCCAAACATTTATCCATTTACATTGCACGACAGGGCAACGTATATCTTGTAAATATGGTTTGTGGCGAATCGTTATTGCACACAGTGGCGAATGGTTGTCACCCTCTGGCGAATCGTCATTTAACTGTGGAGAATCGATATGTGGCGAATGTTTATTGTGGTGAATCGTTACTACTTCTATCAATTGCGGCCTGAAGTTTCATCAGAAGCTAAAGCAAAAAAAAAAAAAAAAAAATGAAAGAATTGTCATTTACTAGTAGCGTTGACTTAAACAATTGAAACTGTCTTCATGTTTATAGTTCTATACAAAAAACATGCATAACAATTGACCTTTTTAATTTGTGTCACACAGGTGATGAAAAGCATAGGTATAGATACACTGTACAGTAGATATTTTTGGCCGATGACACACAATTCAATGGATTTTATATTTTGATCAGTAGTAAAATAATAAAAGTCGTTTACCTTTTTCTGGTCTTAATTTTGTATCCACACAGTAAGTTATATTTTGCCGAATTTCTTACATAAAACGTTTCAACACGAAGTGCAAAAAATGTGGTGTTTAAATATTTGCTCAACACAGTTTTAAAATGCATGCCATAATGGGTTTAAACATCGACTAACATCGAGGGCCTAACGAGTCGTTTAAAGAAATAAATAAAACATACATATGAAACATTGAGTTTCAAATGTAAAAATAAACATTAATTATTTAAATATATTTTACGCCTAAACTACGGTTCCAACACACACGTATATGGGCGTTTACAAAATTGCAACGATCTGAAAACAACTTTCGACTCGTTTAGCCTTCAGTCGTAAATTTAAACTGGATCGCTTTTCAATATTTCTTCTCTTGCTACATGTACATTATGGATATAAAACACCTTGTTCAAAATTGCTCTTACGATGTATCAATCAAAACAAAAGTAAATCAAAGGTAAATTGTATCATTAGAGTTACTGTATTATATAAGATACCGCTGCGATGCGACATTTACACAATGCTACTGCAGTGCAAGGGGCGGAGCCTACGAATCATACTTCAATGTATTAATGCGCGAATTGCAAAAAATAAATCCCAAATTAATTTACTCTTTTAAGGTAAAAATTTATGGTATACACACAATTGTAATTATAATTGTAATTATAAGAATTGAAACGCTCTTTTCGGCGCTTCATCGATGTATGAGGTCAGTTTTTTTGTATCTAATTTGCATAAAGCCGAAGAGCGTTTCAATTCTTAAATAAATCGTCCCTTCAACACCAGAATGTGATATCAGGATATGTGCAAAGCAGTCTGATCGAATATTGAAGGGACGATATAAACACAAATGTACATATAATGAAAGCATATGCCATCGTTATAAACATAACACGGTCATTGACAGGCACGAAACACCAAATACCAAATTATCAGACAACGCCGCTAACAATACGCTTAAACAAGAACAACAATAACAAAAACAACAAAAAGAACAAAAAAAAACACACATATATGATTAACAGTGAAAACTGTCTTTGTACATGCAATCAGCGCAGTATCGTAAATAGTGATGCCAACTTACACGTTGTGTTGACTTCGTCATCTCCGTGAAGAGGTTTAGTTGTTGTTTGTGTAGTTGATGATGTTGGAAGTGGTAATTTTTTTAAAATGTTTGCGTATGAAACAGGAGGGAGTCTTTTCAATTGCGATGGCACTGAAAGAATAAGCCATAATAACCCGTGTTGTTTAAGTTTAAACACTATATGTTGTCTTCAAAGTAGCTGTACACTCGATATAACTACATGTTTTGCATTTAACTGACTCCCCCACACCAAAAAAATAAGCAAGACAAAAAACAACCCATTATTATATACGTTAATTAATATAATAAACGAAAACATACCGTGTAAATATAGCGTTGACATTATCCCGAAAAGTAGAAATAGTCCGATGCACCACAGCGTCCATTTTCCTGCAAATAAAAGTAATTAGCATGTAAGCAATGTAGATAAGTTCAAGCAATATCAGCAACAACAACAACACTTACAGCAACCGAACAATTATATTCAGATGCATAAATGCGATCCATCATCAGATACAATATATTTACAATCGATTTACGCTTATCATTCGAAAAGTATTTTACATTTTAAAGAATACGTTTTAAAATAAAGTTTCAAAAGAAAACTGTGTTATTTATATCGTGACAAGAAAACAAAACAATAGATACACAACTTTAGATAAATAACTTGTGGCTGCAGTGGTCAAAGCAGCATAGCAGGGAGACCGCTGGGAGGAGTTTAGAATATCCTCGCATCGGTTACTGCCCTTGGTCCTGTTCAGTAATCACTGCCACCGCGAGTGAAATACTTCCAGAATTTAGTGGAGACCACGTTGCGGAGAGTGATGATTTCTTGTTTTAGAACACTTGGTTATTAATTTGTACTGTATTGCACTACTCTCACTTAAAGGTTGCGTTTTTCCCATGTATACACTCGACTTAAATTGAAGAAATAAAGATGAATTAAAGAATAAATCATAATATCGCAAGGGTTTTACGGCGTCCACGTTTTGTTTCTTCTGCTTTTCCGCGATTTTAATTCGCGCCATTCGGTCTGCCTTATAGTCTTGTAGACTGTCACTATGCCAGCAGTGATTTTAAATTGAGCTATGCTCGGAACCACTTAAATCTCTGCACAGAGGCTGGAATTTTGACCCGTTTTAAACGAGTGATGCATTCAGCTATATTCAGATACAAAGATAAGATCTCGAAACTTAGTCCAAATCGTTCTATAAGGACGTTACTTCTTCTGTATGCAATAAAACACATTTATATAATTATTACTCTATATAATAAAATATTGTGCCTTTACTGTGCCTTTTACCAAAGTAAAAATAACGCCGGTGAGAAATTACAGAGCTGGCAAATTATCACTGTCATTTGAGGGCAATTTAGATATAAATAATCATAGCAAGTTTTGATAATATTGATACAAATAATAGCATTTAGGCCTAAATTAAAATTAAGTGTGTTTTCCCTTTACCGACCGACCCACAAAAAAGACGCCGACTCAAAAATGTTTATTGCAAAATCTGCGGTAATTAATTTTGTATTTAGTTTATTTTTCTTTCTTTAAATTTCGTATTTTTGTCTCGCTCTCAATTTTCATAAGCTACAATTTCGGTCATAAAGGCGCTTGAACAAAAGTGTGAAAACAAGCGCCTATTGACCGGATACTTGTAAACATGGTGTATTTCACGTTTTTTCGTGTACCCACCGGTCGATGTATGACTTTATCATCTGTGTATATAATTACGTTTTGTTTTAAGGTTAGATACCAGTAAATAGTAGGGTGAGCCCTTGGAATTTGTCCGTATATGAAATAGTTCTTGTTTTCTTCTATCAACAGAAAGAGACATTTCGCATATCGGATACCGGTTTTAATAGTTATTTCGTGAAAACGACTCTGTCTTTTGTGCAGTTTGATGTATCATGACACCGAATTACTTGAAATTGTAATATTCAGCAATTTGTGTATAGGCAGCATGTGCTTTTGTCAAAATCGCGAGTGTTTCTTACGAGCGACTAGGTAAGCTATCCTACTACCCATGGCGTCGGCGTCGGCGTCTGAATTGGTTGAAGCTTTTATTCAAAAATCTTGTAACTTCAAAACAACAAAAGTTATTCACTTTGAAGTTGAAATATATCTGTGTCATCACCTCCAGTATCAGGGTCAACATTCCCCATAACTCTGTTTTGTATTTTGACAGAATTATTCCCCTTTTTTACTTAAATTGTCTGGTATAAGTTTATATTCAAAAGTTGTTTAACTTCAAAAATACACAAGTTATTCACTTGAAACTTAGAACTAACATTTGTCACAAACCTCAGTATCAGGGGCAACATTCCTCATAACTCCTTTTGTATTTTGACAGAGTTATGACCCTTTTTCACATAGATTTTCTGATCAAAGTAGATATTCAACAGAAGTTTTGTAACTTCTATACTACATAAGCTTTTCACTTGAAACTTGCAACTAAGCTTTGTCATTAATACTAGTGTCAGGAGCAACATTACCAATAACTATATTTTGTATTTTGACAGAGTTATGCCCCTTTTAACTTAGATTTGCTGTTTAAAGTTTATATTCAAAAGTGCGGTAACTTCAAAACTATATAAGTTATTCACCTAAAACTTGGAACTAAGCTTTCTAATCAACTATAGTATCAGGGGCAACATTACCCATAACTCTGTTTTGTATATTGACAGAGTTCTGCCCCTTTTTCGCATAGCATGTTTGGTTGAAGTTTATATTCCGACGTTATGTAACTACAAAATTACATATGTTATTCACTTGAAACTAACACTAACCTTTGTCATCAAATCTAGCATCAGGCGCAACATTACTCATAACTATGTTTTGTATTTTGATAGAGTTATGCACACTTTTTACATACATTTTGCGGTTAAAGATTTCTGTTCCAAAAATGTATCAATGCTTCACTTAAAAGTTTAGTATTTTAACAAATGTATGCCCCTTCCACTATCCAAAATATGCACAAACTGAAATACTTCGAATAGTCGAGCGCGCTGCCCTCTAACAGCTCTTGTTTATTTTAAATATTGAAAAGCAGAGAGGACCATCTTTCCAAAGAGATCTGACTCGCAATATCTCAATCGAAGAAATTTTGCTGTTTTACAATGGTACCCTGCGGAGATTTGATTAACCTGTTTCTAACCTTCCGCGTGTTTGTTGAAATCAATTAATAAATACAAAATTCATAGAGTTGAAACAAGTAAAAATTGGGAGGTATTGTATAATCTATTGTTCGTGATAGACGAGAACAAGAAAATTACCGACGCAGTTTCGATTTCAATTAGCAAATCAACAAGTGGCAGCGCAGAAAAGTTTTACGCTGATGTTAACAAACCAGTGTATGTCAATACTGGCTTTGTTAAGAAATAATTATTCTATCAGTGCTAGTAAGTGTTCTTTGTTAAAATGTCATTAACGAAAACACAGTTTATACGGTATTTGAGTGGACAGAGACATCCGAGTTAACAACAATTCTGATTTTCTTATTTGTGACATTTTAATCAGATTATTTTTAATTTTCAAATCAATGATTTGACATTGTTCTAGTCAACCAGAACGTATTTGTACCGTATTAATATGATTCCGACTGTCTAGTCAGTTCAGCCATTGATACTAATACACAAGTTTTCTTGTCAGACAGTATGTATGTTTGCTGTATTAATTAATATGCAGTAGCGTATTCAGGCGTACTCCTGTACGACCGAGCGCACACAAAGCTTCGCCATTTCGTTTTGTGGTTAACTTTTAAACAGGTACGGCAATCTTGTGATCGTATTTCAATTTTCAGACGAAGCGACATGTCACCTACCTGTATACCGTAAGAGCTGTATGTTTTCGGACACTTAAAAATAATACAAATTGTTCGTGTCCAAAAATTCAGATACACAAACATATTCCCAAATTCCCAAATTACAGGTGTCCGAAAATTTATAGACATTATGACAATATTGCAATTACGTTCGGATATGTCCGGTGTATAATGTTTGTTTGCCAACTATACACGGATTGTATCCATTAATGAGTGCGTGTGCTTGTTAAATACCACGCCAAACAGTATCCTCTTTGTACACTCACTAGTATTTGTAGCATTTGTTTTCTGCTTTGCTTTATAGTACCGCTGAACGTTTATGTGAATAAGAATATAATGTCAGAAAAATTAATGCATGGTTTTTTGATTTCATACAGGTGAACTTTTATTTGAATCTCAATCTGTCTGAATGATTCTGAATGATGAATGTATGGTATGTTTGTTATCAATTATTAAAATGAAATAAACGAAATAAATCAGTATCCACTAATTTCGTTGCATTGCGTCGTCTTGTAAGCTTTGAAGTAAATGCAATTTCACAACTTTGCTATCGCGTACCTGAAACGACATTTAACACCAACTGTGAGTAAATGAAGCAAAATGTATTGGTAAATAATAGAGACTGGATAAGACTGGTTCCTTAATTCGATAATTTCAAAATCATATTGAATATACGATATTACTACTGGCATACACAATCGGGTAAACTCATTATTTATGGCAAATGTCTCTTTATCCACTAAAGCTAATGTAACGGTCCACGGCCTCCACTCATTCATCTGCAAGGTTTTTAGACCTTCATCCGGTTGTAAAAACACATGTGCGATGTGTCATCGGATCTGCTAAAATACACTGTCATATACAATGTCCAAAAATAAAGATTCATTACTTATGGTTTATAATCAGGATGTCCGAAAATACATAGTGACAATAATAATTATTTTGGCTAAAAAAGAGGGTGTCCGAAAATGTATAGTGTCCGAAAACATAGAGCTTTTACGGTAGGTTCAATGTCTACTTAATGATCTAGTATATGTGTTTTATCAACTCACTACATATTACCCGACCTATTTATCAATATAAACAACTACAAATACAACCGCGTATCTAGTAACTTTACAATCAGGTCCTAAATTAGCATAGCGTTTGAATGATTTGTTCTTTCTTGTTTGTCTTTATTTTACCAACACATAGTTTTCATATAAAAAAACCGCTGGATCCATATTCAAAGCGTGTCGCGGGAAAACCGAGCTTAATGCATGTGCGTAAAGTGTCGCCCCGGATCAGCCTGTGCAGTCCGCACAGGTTAATCCAGGATGGCACTTTCCGCCTACAGTGGATTTATGTTTAGAAAAGACTGCACAGTATGATGCTAGACGACACTTTACGCACATGCCTTCAGCCCGGGTTTCCCACGGCACACCTCATTCACAGAGCTCAATGGTGAAAACTAGAATGTGGCTTGATGATTGAAAATTCCCCTTGTCTTAAATATTTTAATCTGGTTCAGAACAAATACCTCCTGTTATATTTCCATATTTTAAATATAATATCAGGCGCGATACCAGGATTTTGAGTTAGAGAGGCGGAAATATTAAATAACTGACAATTAATGAACTGCTGTTGTCTCCTACATGTTAAGATACATGTATCGGAACGACGCATATCAGTTATACCTTACAGACGGAATTATATGCATGCCAGTTGACAAGTCAATCTGCAACGGGCTATGCAGAATAACTGATGAAGCGTATTAGTTAGGGGTGTCATTAGTTTGAAGTAACATTTTAAATTTATTGGTATTTAAAAAAATGTATTTGTTATTAATAACATGATATACACATTATAACACATATGACAAACATTGCCGTAAATAATTAAAAGATAATAAAAAGGTAGGAAGGTGAGACTGTTAAGATAAGACCCGTTCAGGTTTCGGTTTACTGACTCGTAGCCTGCAAAAATGTAGTTCACCGTGATACCTGTTCTGGAAATTACCCTCTCAAAAGACCGTTGGCTTCTGCCACCAGTCTAAAAAACGTTTTCCACTTTTCCCTAGTCCGTCTGATGTTTATTCATATAGCGATATACTATATCGAATATATTTTTGTCAGCAGTATCATTTTCGCCCCTTTATATCTTGTGTTTTTTTTTCGGCGTAACGTGTCTAATATCAGTTTTGACCTAGATTTGCGATAATTATGCAGCGGAAAATTTGAATGCCAATAGAATTGGGCACATTTTCTATTTTTTGGAAATGCAAACTTCAAACAATGGTTGATCGTATACAAATAACTGTTTACATAATTGTTTACATAAGCGGTTAAAATAAGGTTATAAACATATCTTCGACACACACTCTAGAAATGAACATAATTAAGAACAATTTTACTCATTGTATGTCATGATCAGAATGTTATATTAATTCACATAATAAAATAACTATATTGTTTAACCTGCATAATCGGCGCGATCTATAAATAGCAATTACAATGCTACATTTCACGGGGACGACAGTCAGTCACACCGTACACTGTTGCCTGTTGAGCTCGCAAGCTCAAATTATAAAGTGGTAAATTTCTGGTATTTTTCTGATAAGTAAGCAAAACAAAAATTAGCAAATTTGATTGAGCTTATATTTCCTATTATTTTATCATTGTGTACAAATATTATTGTACGCTGTAACCGACTGTCGTCCCCGTGAATTAATTCTAGCGAGTACAACTCCAGCAGGAGAATTCTAAAAATAGCGCCGGGTAAACTGTGTTAATAAACACGAATCAATTAGCGTCTGGAGAATCCTAAACCCGAGAATTGCAATAAATGGGTAATTCATAAACTTACTGCTCATTCATTCCCGCTATTATTATCTGACAATGTTAATTTGTTAAATTTGCCTGACAAATTCATGTATCAATTATGTGTACATAAAATTACTAGTATTTAGCTTATTCATGTATCACTGGTGAAAACATGGGGCGGTATATAATCGGTTTATTCACGGTACACATATTATTAATTATTGAGTTTATCTTAAATTAATTTTGGGGACCGATACGTTTTCTTACAGTGTCCGAAAAATCTTGTGTCCGAGGAGTCCCCTTTGTAGGGAACGAACAATCTGGAGTCCGAGAAGTCTCCTTAGTAGGGAACGAAAAATATGGGGTCCGTGAAGTTGGTCCTCTTGTATTATATTTAGTTAAAAATATGACATATCAATATTAATTTCTACTCCGATTGTCTTTTTAAAAGACATTTCTTGTTTCTTTGGAATTTCTCTATTTTCCAATATATTAATAGTTCCTTTAATATTGTTTTCCGATATATTTCATGTACAAGCACAGGCGTACATTCGATTTTGCCCTTAATACGCCCCTGATATATGTGTCTAGTCAATTCAGACATTGGTATTAAATAGAATACATATACTTCACAAATTGTTTTTAAAACATTTCGTAATCTATTTTATGTTATGTCTATTATTAAAGCCAGTTTTACCATATATATTCTTGGTTGCATCAATCAAGATGAAGAACGTAATTGTGATTTTCAAACAAAGATACAATTATAATGTATTGCTAAATGACGATTTTTAGGTATGACAAGGATTACATTCTCGGAATAAAAAAATATTTTTCCTACCTACCGACTCACCTTTAACATTTCGGGTTGGTAAAGGGCAAACACAAGATTTTTTTAATTTAGGCCTTATCAAGCATTTAAGCACATGCCTTATGTAAATATGGTAATGACTGTTGTGTTCCAACTTTGATTAGGGCTATTGCTGTGTTTCTCCTAGAACACATTAGTTTACATATCGTTGCATGTTTATTTAAGATAAATAGCGGATAAATTGCTAAAAGCCCAGGGTCCGCTTTGAAATATCACTATTCTAAATTAAATTCAAGTGTAATTACAGTATTTGTATTCAGATTTGGAGTATATTGACAATATCCCAAGTATTCCATACTTTCTTGGACTAAATTTTAACTTTCATGCGCTCATTTGGTCATTTTGATCACAGATCGTTAAAAGTTGCAGTTATTTAATAATTTCCAATTTACATATTGTTTGTATGCATGTTTATTCAGTTTAAAATAAACATATACAACAACGCTATGTAATCTGGTTGTTTACACCCAACATTATGGCTTCTTCTTGAAATTGCATAACGATGATCTGAAAATTGAATTATATCATGCTTTGTCTTAATAGCTTTTTAAAAAAAGACGGGATATAGTTGATACTTGTTTTATGTTTCATTCCATCGTGCCTCATAAAGTTGCAATTCTGCTACTCTGGTTTGCATCTAGCCATTGAGTAATAAATGGTAATTAAATTGAATAATATTATTTTTTATTGCTGTTTAATTTGAATTGCGATGCTATGAGGTTAATTTATATTTACACTTACAGTTTTTACATGATTTGTGAATAAATCTTGGCCAAGAGTGAGGTTCGTGCGCACATTAACCGGTTCAAACCCCGAATGCTTTGCATTGACCGTTCCAAGGCGGTGACCCCAGTTTTATTGATGTGTGGTTTGTGTGTGTTAAGTGCTTTTGTGATGTACTGTGCATTGATTTTGGTCACTTGCCATAAATAAAGGGACCTCGGGCTGCTAGTAAGAGTTCACTCTTGTTGTCGCAACTGGAGATTCGCTTTGTTTAAATTGAAAGAATATATATCATTGTATGATTTTTTTGTAATTAATTTTATTTTTAAATAACAAAAACATCTGGGGTCAAAATGACCTCATTACTTCAGATGTAGTTTCTCGAAATAATAGTGCTAGTATTTCAACACTGAAACACATGCAAATATAGAATTTGCTAATTTTCAGCAAAGACCAAATACACTTAATAATTGCTAAAATAATAATTATAATTAATCTTGTAAGCTAAAACTGATTGCTTATTTTATCAAAAAGCATACATCGTGACAGGAAATGAAACAAAAATGTGTTGTAATTTGCACCAGTGTTGCTTTTAATAAACACAAGAGTATGGAAAACTATTTGAACACCCTTTTTTACCGTGTTGAACACCGTTGTCATGGAAACAAGCTTCATGGTTGCTCTTGGAAACTTCATTTAGGAAGGCACTTTTTTGGTCAATTCATTACAAATTAACATTGGGCATATAAGCCAAATAATTTATAATTTTATAATTATTTAAAAATCTAAGATGGGGTTCAATTTGACCCCAAACCGTCCCAAAACGTCGGTTTTACAAAGGAGAGGATGAGGGTTCAATGCGTTTGCCAAACTAACATACTGAAATTATTATAATAAATCTTAAAGGTAGAATATATTATAAATCCTTATTTTGCATTATTTCTGTTTTATTGATCAAAGTAAAAATAACAATTGTGATCCAAACTAGGATAATCAATCGCAAGTATTTTTTCCGTTGGCGAAATACCTACCGACGAAATGTATCGTGACCTTCCAGAAGGTATTTGGTGTATGCGCGATTTAGAATACATGAACTTCATACAATTGGCCAAGCAACGTAATTAATTTGTAATTTAAGTGACTTTAACAGTAATATAGATTAATAACGGTAACCCCACTTGCCCTATACAAGACCGTTGAAGCATCCCTCCCCAAGCACAATACCCATTGATTAAGTTTAACAAATCGTTATTAAAACGATAGCACTATATACATGAATGCATACCGCATACGCCTCTTTATCCAACATAATCGTTAGTTTTAAAAAGGCAAACATTTTGGATGATATTATCGTGGCATTAATACATCTTTTTTTTTTCGACACGTGCATAATCGGACAGACACACATTCCCGCTGTTTCAACAACAATTTATATGCATTATATGCATTTTGTAGGTTTTATACAACTGTGTGCTTTTTGATGAAAAAACGTAAACATGTTTTATATAACTACTTACATTTTTATAAAATATAAATTGTATAAAGGAAAGTGTGTGCTTTGATTTAATAACGGCGAAAGCTAGTAAATATCGAACGTTAAAAGAGAAATTTATTTTAGACAATGGAGGCAAACAAACTCAATTGAGAACTAACATTAACAATGTGTAGCGATCTGATTAAATACGCAACAACAAGAACATAACATTAACAATGTGTGCGATCTGATCATATAAGCAAAAACAAGAACAGTAAATGATACTTTACTCACTCATGTTTGTTCAAGGAACACGTACTTCCAACGTCTAACGACTAAATGCAATCCTGCACAGAAAGTGTTTAATGTATGCACATTTTGCACACGGATGTACATTTTATCGACTGTTTTAAAGGGCGATTTACCATCAAACGTTACTGGATTCAATAACTTCATGTTTCGCTGTGATTTGCATGCACGCTTCTCATCGCAAGTTATATTTCAATCTAAAAATTTCGCGCATTGGGAAACATAACATATTAAGACATTTAATGTATAAAAAAAAATTAGGGGATAATTATCTCCCAAATTTATTATGTTTCTGACATTTCTGAGGACATTACTTTATGGTGTCACATACTTGCGGTGTTGCACGGAGCGAAATAGCAGTGGCAGAAACAGGATTCCGCATTATCAAGATAAATATATTGACACAGTTCAACAACGTGAACTACTTGTCTTGTTAACAATCTCTCGTTTGATAAGGCATTGTTTTTGCACAAGGCATGAATAATGTATTTGTTCATTGCTGATAAATTAAGGGTTAGAAAGAGGAATTTATCCTTTGCCGGAGAATGGCGTGAAACACGACAAAAGTGCAACACCTATTGAAAGCATAATAAAACAAACTAACACAACTATAAAATTATCAATTCAACACTTGCCAATATTATTATCGTGTAGACGAAACGTGTTTTTGACTTTGCAATATAATGTTATTTAGAGATAAGACAACTCGGCAAATATTTCTTTTTTTTTCCATCAAATGCAGCTCTTATTTTTAACTTCGTGTTCATTCAAACTATGTGAAATTTAGCCTACTTTCCACAGATTCCGTGAAAATTGACGTGCATGCAAACATTGACTGAAACAAATGTTAGCTGCCTGATGTAACAAACTGATACAAATGTGTGCTGCCTGATGTAGCAAACTGATACAAATGTTAGCTGCCCGATGTAGCAAACTGCCACAAATGGTATCTGCCTGATGTAGCAAACGTATACATATGTTAGCTAACTGATGTGGCAGACTAATATAAATGTTAGCTGCCCGATGTAGCAAACTGATACAATAGTTAGCTGCCTGATGTATCAAACTGACACAAATGTTAGCTGCCAGATATAGCAAACTGATCCAAATGTTATCTGCCAGATGTAGCAAACTGATACGAATGTTAGCTGCCTGATGTAGCAAACTAATACAAATGATTTCTGCTTGATGTAGCAGACTGATACAAAAGTTAGCTGCCTGATGTAGCAAACTGATACAAATTTCACCTGCCTGATGTAGCAAACTAATTTAAAAGTTAGCTCCTTGATGTATCAAACTGAAATATATGTTAGCTACCTGATGTCGCAAACTGATACAAATGTTAGCTCCCTGATCTAGCAAACTGATACATACGTTATCTGCGTGATGTAGCAAACTGATAAATATGTTAGCTGCCAGATGTAGCAAACTGATACGAATGTTAGCTGCTTGATGTAGCAAACTGATACAAATGTTTGCTGCCGGATGTATCAAACTGATACAAATGTTAGCTGCCTGATATAGCAAACTAATACAAATGTTAGCTGCCTGAGGTGGCAAACTAAAACAAATGCTATCTGACAGATGTAGCAAACTGATACACATGTTATCTGGCAGATGTAGCAAACTGATACTAATGTTATCTGCCAGATGTATCAAACTGAAACAAATGTTAGCTGCTAGATGTAACAAACTGATACAAATGTTAGCTGCCGGATGTAGCAAACTGATACAAATAATTGCTGCCTGATGTAGCAAACTGATACAATAGCTAGCTGCCTTATGTAGCAAACTGAAACAAACGTTAGCTGCCTGATGTAGCAAACGTATACAAATGTTAGCTTGCTGATGTTGCAAACTGATTCAAATGTTAGCTGGCTGATGTAGCAAACTGTTATAAACATTAGCTGCCAGATGTAGGAAACTGATACAAATCTTATGTTGCAAAACATATTTACTTGAAAAAAAAAACGGTTTAATCTATATTCGAAACAGTTGGCAAAGTATCACATACCCAAACAGCACATTTTCTGGCAGATGTTATGTTGTAATAGTCGTTTCTGTACTGAAACAACTTGTCAAACGTTGGATATGCTTTAAAAAAGTAGCTGCAAACAACAATAATGGCATGGTTTGCATAAGAAATGTTGATGCTACAAAACCTACGATAAGTTCGGTTCATATGCTGACATCGAATACTGTATAAAATCACAAGCAAATTGGTATTTTGTATATTGCATAAATGAAAATTTACAGTCGCTTGAAATTTAGTACATATTAATGATGGGACATAGATCATTTCTTGAAATAGGCCAATTGTACGTTTCTGTTTATAAACTGCTGCAAGTGTCTGTTTACCTGTATCGACTCGTAAATTTTGTATAACGTTAAGCATTTGCAGGTACATGAAACATATTAAAATACAGTTGCACATTGGACATATCAGGCATTATCATGTAGCGGTATTGCAGTTTAACGCAAACGTATTTACCTACAAATATACTTTACAAACATACATTTATAACACTGTCTTTGTTGCTATTTTAGCACACAACTTACATGCTATATTTAGCCAGTTTAACAATATATTTACACAAAACACAAGAATAACATACGAATCTCCTACATGTCAAATATATATTAAATGTCATATATAGCAGTTTTGCTTTGAGACTTTTGCTTTCAATTGGTCATTTGCATACATGTCGATAGACTGAATGCATTCTCATTTACAAAGTATGAGTGTCTGCAAACCCGTCCGTTAAAGACATTGTTTAACCAGTCTGTATTAGACCCCCCTAAATCTGGAGTTTTGTATCCATGTGTATTGGCACCTAGCTGTGGTTTCAGGGTGGCGAAACTTATCATATGAGATCAATACAAAGCTGTACAGGTTGAAACAGTGCGTTCAGCTACAGGACAGTCAGCCGAGAGAAAACAATGCAGACAGTGATAAGTGGGAAATTTTATGGGGACCAATACACAGTATGGTGAGAACAGACATTTCTTTGAAGCCGCATTAAATATAGAAATGGTAAAATTTAAAATAAACGATAAAACAATAATGTAAATGTCTGTGTAAAAGATTATTGCATGTTACCAAAAGACTTACATGGTTCGACAAGCCTTTGCCTGGTAAATCTTTCTTCAACTCGTCTGATAAATTCAAGTACTCAAATACACTATCCTAATATTTTATATGACTTGAATTGAAATCAATAATAGTTTACATGCAGCATCCTTATCAGGTGGGTTGGGCATATTGTTAAGCCGTTTTGGTCTGATGATTGTTAGTTAGTCATTTACTAAGGATTATAAATACATGTAGGACATAACCATGGGCAAGTTTCCGTGCGATATTTTATGAACTAATTTCTCAATTTAAATGAAACTATATAGGCACAATTAGTACCAAGTAACCATGCGTAAATAGTCAGTTCGTTCCGGTCTGGTGATGTATCCTTTTTTAAATAAAAAATAATACATATCAAAATAATAATTTCGTTTTTCGCGCGATATTGAAGTACATACTAACCACCTGAATTCAAAGATACCTTATATGCAGCATCCCTACCAAGAGGACGTGCGCATATTATGATACTGTTACTTTCAATACTCTACATGTATAAGGCAAAGAAACAATTCGATTTCAGCAAATAATAATTCTAAAAATTATATGTTAAAATTATTCATTCAGAAAATAGCAATTCAAATAACACGTTAATCATCAGTGTAATGTACATGTAGGTAAAGTAGTGCATGTGGCATTTGCCTTTCAATGAAAACCGTCATGTCGGGATCAACACAGCGACTGCACTCCTACATTGCAACACACTGAATATTAACGACGCACTATGAGCTTATTATTGTTGAAACGCCGATTTAAGCGTATTCGATGCCGTAAACATTATACGTACTTTCGATACAGGAAAGTACTAGACAAGAATTAAAACAGCCTCAGTAAAAACAAAATATAATTCGTGGTTTTGCGCTATCAACCTCTGTTAAACCAAAATATTATTCGCGGTATTGCGCACACACTTCGTATTCGGCAATATTGTTAACGTACATTGATTTAACTGTTGTGAAACAGACAGAGAACGTTAAGAGTTCTTGCAACGAAATACGACATATCAAACGTACCAAATCCCGATTGTTTAAGTTGGCTATACAGATGTATTTAAACAAAAACCACCGGATGATTAATCACCCGGCGAGATAAGATAGAAACGATGTGTTTGCTTTCTAAGCTGCTCATTCGCTCATATTGTTAACATTAAGTCGTTATAGTAGTTTATGGTTTTGCGTAGCCCAATGCATGTATTTTTACTCATCAGTTTGTTGAGATGACGTAGTAAGATGTAGTCAAGTGGATATCTCCTCTGTCGCCAGTGTGTTACAATGATGCAGTACATGCAGTACAGCTGCATGTCGTTAATGTCATCATCGTGTTGTAATGATGAAGTGAACCGTAGACAAGAGATTAGCTCCAATTTCATCATCGTCGTGTAATGATGAAGTGAACCATGGACAAGTGCATATCTCCAATATCATCATCGGGTTGTTATGGTGAAGTGAACCGTAGACAAGTGCAAAGCTTCAATATCGTGTTGAAATGATAAGGTGAACAGTGCATGCCATCAATGTCATCAGTTTGTTGTAATGGTACAGAGAACAGTAGCCCTGTGCATGTTTTTAATGTCACCTATGTGATGTAACGGTACAGTTAACAGTATCACAGTGTATATACTTCATGGCAGAATTGTGTTTTGATGATGTAAAGGGCATAATTCAATACCATATTTTCAATGGCATCATTATAATGTGATGATGCAGTCTTATTAACTCATTGCTTTGTGATAAATCGGAAAACCGCTATCAAGAGTAAAACGGACCTCGAAAGCCAGAAAGGGTAAACAGCATATGTGTAAATAAAGTTGATAGCACATTATGGTTTTATAAGGACGATATATAAGCTTTCGTTGTATTTGTATGTCTTTTGAATTTATAAAAATAGTTAAAATTAGTATGTGTAGTGCAATTTGATTAATATACACAGCCTGTAGTCATACTGATTATGTTGTGACAGTGTATCGACTTTAAAATAAGAGCGTAATAAAGTAGGGTGCGATTATTTATAGAAACATATATTACTTGGTAGTATGTATTTTATGTGGTAAAATGATATTATATGTATTTACTTTGACCTGCTTATCAGCAATGGTCGTAGCACGTTTTGAAGTGGTCATGCGCATTTGGAATCTTTTCCACTAATAAATACATGGGTCTCATTGATACGAAATATTTATTTGTGTTTATCATTTGATATTTTGCACAGCTAATTTTAAGCAGGGAATACGTCTAATAGAAATGAATGGTTAGTCTGATATTTAACATACTTATTTATATAACTTTGTTTCATTATAACATTTATACAAATAAACATTTATAGTCAAATATACAGATGCTTGACTTTACTATTGTGTAAATATATAAGATGGTGCTTGTAATAATTTAACGCTATTTCCTTATTTTTATTTACGACTTTTAATTAATACCCTCTGATGGACACATGCAAGTTAAAGTGAAGTCAAGAATACAGTTATACTAATGAATAAACTACATTAAAATATGGCTGGCATTGCCTATTTTAAAAGTCATCCTGTCGGTGAGTCCGATAGATTTAGAACATAATTGAATTCAGAAACTGTAATCGTTCAATTGTGTGCATACATACATCATAAGGACATCATCTTACATATTTCTTAGTATCACCCCATAGCTCATATTAAACTTTCGAAGCAAATGAATGCGAACAAAAAGGCAGACATGAACAATGAAACCCAACATGTTTCACTTGTCTCCGATAGCATTTTATGACGTTGGTTTGTAAGTATTGACGAGTGAATATGCTTCTCTATGTGCCGTAGTAGCGACTAACTGATTATAATTTTTTAATTAATGATAATGCAAGCGAATAAAAGAAAATTGCATCAATCTCATTAGTATTGTTAGCAGCATGGTCTGAAGAAAGTAATGTTGCCGCCAACATTTCACCAGCAAATAAAAGACACTGTGTATATGTATCAATTCCACTGTTTATGCATAAGCCTCTCGTGTTTGGCAGTAAAAACGTTTGCAAACAATATATGTATGTATGTATAAATTATATTAGTTCTAAGTCTGTTAACATACATTGTGTTATTTGTTTACTCTTTAAGAAACTTCTAATTAGTGTTTGTGCTTATACGATGGTCAGCTTCATCTATGGCTATAGCTACCAGGTTACCAATTTATTGACATTTTTTTTCATTTTCATGTTTTGACCATCGGTAATATTTTGTTTGACAGCTTGAATATATCATCGTCTTGCATGTACCTTTGTATCGACAATACCGAACAAGCGTTTTGTGTCATGAACTGAGGCTATTGCCCATTCTGTACATTTTGTAAAAACTATGGTTTGTTTAGCGTTTCATGCTTATCCGGAATGCAAAGAAGCACCACGAAGTAACATCTCTTCACAAAACTATAAAACACGATGTTAAGCCAACGTTAAGCCGAATTGATTCCATACCGTGAATGCGGATCATCTTTTCCTGAACCAATCACGACTCCTTTTACAAAATACTAAACAGGTGCATTCGGCAATCAGCAAGGGTAATACTAAATGGGGCATTTGCCATGCATACCGTATATTTTTATAAACACAATGCTATAATAAGATAATGTTGCTGATTTCGACTACATACGAGTACAGATCTTCTGGTTTGATCAAAAACAAAAGCCTTTGTTCATCAAAGTATCGTAATTTAGCCAGTCGCACACAACGGCCGTACGCCATGCGTATTTTCCTCCCTTATTATTGGTATATTTATCCTTCACTGTTATATATCCATTTGTTAAAGATGGTGGGTAGTGAACAGTTTAAATAAAATGCTTCACCTAACTTACTATGCACGTTACATTTTTCTAAGATTGCTTTAAATAAATATAAGTAAGTGTCAATCAATTAACAGAACAAGTACTAACAACCGTATAAACTACGCAATATATTGGCCCATTACATATAATAGCGGCCGCGTCGGCCTGAATGGCTTGATTGATTGACATATTACACACCAACAATTTGATTATGTAACTATGTAAATGATTGCTAGTCAAACGTTTCTATAAAATATATTCAATGTGATCTGCGCATGTACAGTGCATTGTTATAATAATTTTTTAAAAATTATTTGAAATTATTACTGCAGTTGTTTCATAGAGAGCATGTTCGTAAGATGACAAAATCGAAAATACGTTATTGTACTACAGAATATTCGCGTGACTTGCAGTTTTGTTATAAATGGTTGTTTATGAATAAATAGCGGTGAACCGTTATTAAGATACAGGTCACACACAGTTCCAAATACGGCAATGTCATTAATATATCATGTACTCGTATATTTCCTGTTTAAAATTATACAAGCGAATTGACTTTTGGCTGTTATATTTTTCAAATACTTGATTTATTTACTGCAATCGACAATTAAAAAAGTTATAACGCACTAAATGCAAATTGTTGTATTTTCTGTATTCATAAGAATTTCAGCTGCACCATGGTAAACACGTAATTAGTTTTTATTTGTCCAATGTGTTGGTATAAACACATGCATGTAATACTCAAATAATCATAGCCGACATTTCAATACCTTTAATTTAAACAGTTGGCCGCCATGTAGATAGTTCACTATCATTTGTGTGATACATGTAATATACTAAGCTGTTATGATCTGGTCCCGTATTCACAATGCTCCTTAGCGAAAACTTAAGTAAAGTTCTTAAATTAATACAATTTCTTTAGTCTGTGGTTATTTGATTTATAGGTCGTTTTGCGTTAAAATGTTTTAAATGTCTGAATATATCAGGGATGTTTAGTATTTTGCCATTGTGTAAGCAAACATCATTGGATGAAATATTTGATCTTAAGTTTTCACTTTAGATAAGATTTTCCATAGAAACTGTATGAATACCAGCCATGTCCTTAGATAAATGTACCTTTTACTTCTGCAAATGTAAATTGTGTGGAATGTAAACATGTACAATTTCTTTAAACCAATGACAAGAGAACTGCGCACACAACGTTAGAGCTATTTTAGCGTACATAGTGGCTTTAATTAAGCGTTTTACAGGGCCTTGAATTTGATCTTGCAAACACCGCGTTGGTATTGAACATGATTAACATGCTTACACTGCTTGACAAGATATAGGGCGTACGAACACTAAACCGATTCGTGATGTATGTAAGAGCTATTACTATAATGATACAGGCACTTACAATGGGATGTGTGCGTTTATCGCCGGTATAGATGTTTGTTAAGTATACACATACTAAATAAACGGATATTTTTCTTAATTGTTTTTCATGGAGTCCTATGGACTTTGAATGCCATGCACGTAAATACAATACAAACATTCAATAACCCAACATACTCGAAAGTATAAGACATGCAGAATGTGTTAAATAACATTATTGGATAAGTTGACCAAATGTTTTGTTAGTGTTCTCGTCTGCGGTAATATACTGTCAAACGCAGTGTATTCGGAAACATTCGCCAGTATTAAATACACTCAAATTAATGTCAAACACACGTTGGTACACGTTGCCGTTTCTTTAGAGAATATCACAGTAGCTTAAATATATAAAATAATATATGCGCCTTTTGTTTACACAATGTCTCCCGCTTGCAAGCTTGCCTGTGTTATGAAGCGTTGTTTTTGACAAGTAGGATTAAAAGATTAGCGCACTGATTTATCGTTTACAGTTTAGGATAAGTGAGATCAACTACGCGCGTTTGCCACTCGAAAACACATATACCATATATGCAAACAATACATCTGCCAACATGCAATATTCATTACGAACCAAGCAAAATGAGCATTCCGCGTATGTAGTCCTACATTACCACATTATTGTTATGTACACTGCAAACGATAATTATTATGCGAGCACTTAAACAATACTTTATATAAATGCATAAATAAGGTCTGTATAAATGTTATAACGATAAATGTGTTTCAAATCAACATATGTGAGTATACTGTAAATTCAGAACCGTTGCCATGTTGTTGTTATTCTTTCAACATATTCGTTATGTATAGCTTGTCTGTAACGTTCCTGTGGAAGGTAGGGTAGCATTTATAAACGTTATATTATAAAAATTCTAAAAATATTATATTAAAACATACATTTAAATTATGTACAATCATTGCATTCAGAAAATCTCCAAATTTAGTAAGGAGTTTATGAAATCACATGTTGTTTATATAAAATATATTGTATCGGTGTGATTTGTAAATGTGTGCTGTGTGTCTATTCTCAAGCAAAATATTTTAATGTTTACGAAATTTCCCAAACCAAAACGTGTTTAGTTGAGTTGAAAGGTTTACATTTACTTTCTACAGGCAGGCCTTTCTGGAGCAAGATTTGATGAGTGATTTAAAACAGTGTTTACTCGTTTATTTGACACTTCCAATCTTGAAATAAAAACAGTTCGTTCCGAATAACGCCCGAAGTATTATCAACGTTTCATATGCGAGCCTATGGAAATTGTACTTTCTAATTTCAAAATACTTCATACTGGTTGGCTTAACAAAGGAACTGAGTTTACAACTATGTAGAACATATTATTGTGCATATATTGATTGCAATTTATACCTGCATTTTATATTAATCCATCCTAGTATCTAGTTTAAATATCGGTTACGCGACGGCTTTTAATGGACTGAATGGGCTCAATCCCGAACATTATTTAGTATGTAAAATGAAACAATCGTTACTAAACTGCCAATGTAACACTTCAAGAGTAACTAGGAAAGTACACGGTGATTCAATAGTGACACGCATTGACAACGAACACCGTGAATACACAGTAGAAACCGCAACAGGTGATTCTCTGTGGCTTTGGTCATTTTCCGGTTCTAATTGTACATAAGGAACATCATAGGCCACTGCGGTTTAAAATTATTACCCATTTATATATGCATACACTTATCATGCACGTGATTTGGTACTTTACTATTTGTTTTGCTATTAATTTAAAGTAGTTGGTAAAAATCAAAACTAAACGTAATATTCAAAGAACAGATGTTGAGCAGTCACACTTTTTTTTCACCGTTAAGATTTTCGTCCGGGCTGTTTGATTTATTATATAATGCAGGTACACGTACACACGTGTACTAAACACGAGGCGATGAACTGTGTGTCCAACAGTATGGAACTGTGCTTTCAATCGATTGTTTAAAGGCAGTGACACTACATTTAATCATGTGTATTTTTTTTTTATTAGTTTGTGTGTATAGGTAGTCATACTTGCGATTAATAATGCTCATATATGTGTGTTAACTACTGGCGATGCTAAATGTACGATATTTGCATATTAGTTACTGAAGTTATATGAAATACTATAACGTTATAATCACAATAATAAGTAATGTATAGTATGTTATAATATGTATTTTTTTACATTTTAAACTACGTTGACGTATGCTGTTGGCAACCAACAAGGATGAGTTGTTGTTTAATTAGATTGCAATGGTTTCATAGGTTGACAGCTGCAACACACAGCATGTAAAAATGAGGACGAGTTTATTTTTATGTTACAGATATTTAAAATGTATATAAATGGGGAGCAGTAAAAAGGTGTGTTAAAATTAAGCCTTTAGCCATACAAATGTTGCCTCCTTTAGCCACTTGGGCAAAAGTACGGCTTGTTTGTTTTCAATCTAAACTCGGAATTCTGATAATGATTACTTGCCATACAACGTAAATACCTTCATTTTTCATTTGATTTTTGTATTACAAACGTACAGGGCGATGGTAAAATATTAAAAGTTACAAAAGATAGTGTAATTTATCGTAAAATGCCCCAGATTGTAGTAAATATAAGACTCGTTCTAGCACGAACAAGAACACGTGAATAAGTACTTAAGCGCGAGCCGGCAGTTTGAAGCCGAAACAGACTCTAAGGCCGCTACCGAGCTACGGAACCTTACGATGCGGTGTGCTTCCTACAACTCAAGATATTTAACAGTAACAATTATATTAGTACTTTGTCTTAGGCTGCCTTGCACTGTGAGTCATTAAACAAAAATTACGTCGCTACGGCTATAAACACTGTGGGACGTTTTGGGGATCAATGCCTCCTTGAAGAAGCTCAATATAGCTTCACGATTCCACCAAGCCGCTTTGACCAAGGCACCTATCAGTATATCATTTGGCCTTGTTACCAGGACTTACACTATCCTTGTCAACCTTTGGACAACCCACGAAGAACCCCTCACCTTCTTAACAGGTAACCCTGAGACCCGAGAAGCAGCGTTTGCAATACCGTAGAATCATTTTAAAAATCGAGACTACCTTTGAAGCATTTTACTTGCGATGTTGACAGGATCTGACATGTATCTACGTCAGGCATCTTATAACGTCTATCTTTAAAAACGCTTGGTACGAATGGAATTATTTAAAGTACAGGCTGATTTACTCCTCAGGCATCCACAGCTATTGCATACAGATACGCTAAAAAGTTACCTAAACGTTATTATTTTGCCGATTTCAATGCGTATTTTTTTTCTTTTTAGGGGTCAGATGTCCATAACAGACAATTTGTGTTTTAAAGTTTTATTTGTATTAATATTTGTCTGCACTGCTTCTTTAAAGTGCATATTATCATAATATTGTGTTTGTTTCCTTTAGAACAGCACTGTTCAATATTTTTTTTTTGCAAAATTCCAAATAGCCGATATTCAAGTAGTAGATTCGAAATTATTATTTAATTGATATGTTCACTTAAATGAGTAAAATATATGTATACATTATTTATTCTGCGATAACATCGACAGGCTACGGCATCAAATGGCTCTAATACAAGAGAAATATATATTAATATACAAATATTTATTTTATGTTTCCAGTGATTGAAAGGACATAAAAGTAATGTTAATTTTCACTTTTTCGCACTGTTTTCCGGTTTAATACAGTGAAGGAAACGGTCCCTCAACGATGCAGGACTCAAAATTGTAAAATGACGTGATTATTTTGGACTTTTTTCTTATTAAGCCCAGAAACATGTAACATTGCAATTAGAATTAAAAAAAAACGGTGGAAAACGCATAAAATAAAATAGTATTAGTTGGTTTCGGTAGAATATCGATTGTTGATACACTCCTGATAATACAAAATATCAAATGCATACTATGATCACTCGTGAATTAAAATCGATATACTTCCTCTTTATCTCGGTAAACATTAAACACTATTTTAACGCACGTTTGTTGAAAGTTGAGGCTCAAGATGTATGTTTTATGATTTAAACTAATTATTTGTTAACGTGTATTGACGCTTAACCAAAACCATTACGCATCTTTCGGAAGAAACAAAACGATAACTGTGCTTATAAAGACGTTTATTACACCTTACGTGATTGCTCTATGTATTTGTACATCGACCAACAGTAATGTCACAGGATGAAATATTTTCATATCACCCTGCTAGTAAAATTAAATATGTAAATTAAGTATTCAGAATGGAATGTATCAATTTTTAAATTATGTATAATATGTATAGTTAAAACGTAAATACTAAGACGATTCACATTAAATGACGTCACACAAATGAACAAAATTACGTTATTAGACTTTGCAAGTTTGCTTTATCCATCGGTGTTGAAATATCTGAACAATTTGTTCGGTATAATAAAACAAATGACTTATATTTGTGAGTGTTATAAAATATTATAAATCCTTGAAAAGTCATATCAAGCTCGGCTACCGCCTCGGTAGATATAACTTTTCTCGGGTTGATATTATTTTATATCACTTTCTCAGCCATGTGCTATTTACATAATAACATATAGAACATACCACAACGTTCCACTACAAATTGTTTATGTTCGAACTTCCGAATGTTGAGAGGCTTTTTCATCGCGCCAATAGATAATCAATCATCGGTCGAGATAAGAACCGACACGGAAGGTTTCGTAGTTTCATCTTACCTGTCATTCATGAAAATACTGATTATTAACGATGCTTTGTAGTTTGATCTAGCAGTGTAGTTATCAAATTTAATTAAACAAACGTAATAAATTAACTTAAAAGACTAAATTGAACGCGGTAATTGTATAGCATATTCACACAATTATAATAAATTACATGGCTAGGATGTTAACTTTCGGCAGCTTATCACCGATCCGGCGATGGCCTTAAAAATCTTTAAAAAGGGCTTGTGCGTTTAATATATTCCCTAATAAATTCATGGGTCGAATAAATACGCAATATGAATTTCTGTTCTTCATTCGATATATTGTGCGGCTACAATGTACATTAAAACAGTTAGGAAATTGTCTAATACTCAAGGATAGTAAGTCAAAATATCATTAAACACCTATTATGAAAAATATGCATTGATGTGATTTTATGTATATATGTATTTTGAAACGCAGTTGAGTTTTTCATACACGTGTTAAATAATGTAAAATTGTTACATAACGACGTATACAATACTTTACCATTGAATAAATTAATTAAAATTGACTACACGCGCATCACTGACCATTTTGTTACACATAACCTTTGGATTATGTACCTTTGGAGCATTTCAATATATACTGTTACAAAAGTATTGTTGGTGTAACATTTGATTATATTATTTAATAACGGACATTGCTATTGACTTTTTATCATATGTTTTATATCATATATCACAGAAAGTGGACCCGATGACCCGATGGGCGTCACATTATTACGACAAGGCGAACGTTAGTCGTGTGTTTTTTATTTTGTATTTGGACAAGTATTGAAGTTCAACAATCAAGCAATTCATCGATCAGTATATTTAATCATAGGGGGTCGAAAGGATCCTGCTTTATTCCGAAAAAGACATGCATTGATTTCAGGAAAGGTATTTGGTACAAGTGTGGGTAGATATGTACAGACTCACATTCTTCTGGAGATGGGGGTCAAAACGAGCTAGATTTATCCTGAAGTACTTAGTTTTCGTGTCTGATTAAAATGGCGATAGATCTGAAAATTCATGGAGTATCCCTTATGGCGGGACACCTCGGCCAGAGAGATAAATGTCCGATTAAATATAATGAATGTTTTGTATCTGAATAAGACAAGTTCAGAATGACTATTATATCACATTTTAAAAACTTCGGTCATTATAATTTTCCAGATATTTCCACACATTGAAGTAATTCCAATACAAAACACTTAAATCGTCGCCAATTGGGCATACAGTTAAGCCCATTTTAGAGGCATTGAACATTTTGTCTACAATCGTTAAAAACGGTTGTATGTTTGTGTGTAATGCCTACTTTGTCAATTCTGTTATACGTCGTAATCTTTTGAATGCAGTCGGAAACTTGTCTAAAAATGTATAGAGCTGCTGTAGCATGCGTTTATCCGATTGCAGTTTGAGTTTAGCTTAGGCAACTGATTTGCAATATCTGCAAATTGAGATGTTTTAGGTTGAATTATATGTATATGTTTGTTCAAGTTCATAGACTGTCTTTTACTTAGTTAGGGCAACATGGCACAACATTATCTATATCAAATAACGAAATCCGTTTTGTTCAATGGGTAAGATAAAATGTATTTATTTAGCTCGATTCTAACGAAAGCATGCGGCTTATATATATATTGTTTAATCCGTTTTCTGGGAAGAACCAGTACTTATCAACTGACTTACCAGTGTCTAATGAGAAAGATCCATCGAATTCTACCAGAACTGGGTTCGAACAAACGATCTTCCGAAACAATATAGAGCCTTTTATGAAAAAATGCAGTGTTTTGACATACAGTTTAAATGCTTAAGAGCATATAATACATGGAGGATAAAACTGACTGATTTTGATACAATAATTTCAACTACGGGATTAACCTTGAAACTTTAAGTTTAACAATATATTATTTATTATATCATTGTGTAAGTGTATATATACAAAGACTGTTCTTTGTCATAAATCTCGATTATTCAATAGAATTTAGATTGCATCGAGATATTTACAAAGACTGTGCTTTTTGACATTCTAAATTGATTCAATATATAAATAAATAGACAGATCAATACTCGATCACCTGTCACCAGTGTAAAACGCTAGTCGTGTTCAATGAACCAAACGTAACACTGGCATTTCCCCAACATTGTAAGAAAAACACGCACTTCTGTCTGCATATGTCAATAGAGTTAAGTCAAGTTATGATGTGCTAAAACAGATCCAATATCATAAATAAAGCAATGGTAAGCATGACTTATTCTCTAGAGTTAATTTGTATTACATGCGTATGTGTTGTTTTCGTTTTATGCCGACATATGCCGATAGAGTTAAGTAAATTTACGTGTGGATGTGCTCAAGAACAGATCCAATAACACAAATATAGCAATGATAAGAATTATGTTAATTTGTATTACATGCAATGAATTGTGATATTGCGTGTATGTGCTATGTATTTTTCTAGACATTTTAGAAGCACGTACAATAGCACACATGTTAAATATGCGTCTAACGTTTACACACTGTCAAATGCAACATACACATATATCAAGAAAGTAACTTTCTTCAGCACAGACGTGTGTTTAAATGCGAAATATGACTGAGACGCGTTAATCAGGAATTAAAAACATGTCGTAGGTTTCATATAGAAAAACGGGATTGTTTGCTTCGCGTAAAAAACATAAGATAATGTTCGAATAATAAATTTCTCTGTCAGAAGCATTTTTATCATGCAATGATACAATTATGAGTCAAACGGATTCAGCTATTATTATGCTATCGATAACATTAATCATAAACCTGTTCATTCACTTGTATATCACATATCTAGCTATTGAATCAACATTTAATTATTTTGTAGTCTATACCATTATATAAAACATGATACAACATTAACATGATTTAAACACCAACGTATGTCAAAAACATGAAGGATAGTCAATTTCTGTAGTAATTGAACCCTATAGTGATTTCTTTAGAAAAACAATGGTATAACCAGAATAGATGAATTTATGACGTTTTTGTCGTACAACATACTCGCATACAGTACGTCAGTAGCTTTAATAATTTATGTAAACTTTGTATTTCTGTAAAATCCATCATATGGCTACCAACCCAAGGTCGAAACTACTAAATGGCAACAATATTAACGAGTGCTAAAATATGATCATACATATACGTAGTACATAGTCGACAAATTTAATTGTTCTCTTGTTTAATGCATACAAAGATATACACATGTTTATAACAAGGTTTAAATTATAATTAATCAAGCGGAATATATAATAAGTGTACCACTTGTATTTTGTGATATCATAGCCTACCTCGATTATTCAACTACGAAATTACAGCATATGTAGAATATGACAATATCAATAGCAGAACGTTTGATACTTTGTACTTTTACGTACACGGTCATCGAAATATACGCAGGAAATGTATCGTTTCCGAGTGAAAACTGTGTCCCGGAGTTTTACCGCAACTTGTCCAAACGACCGTCCACTGTGCTTGAAAATGAAGGAATACCACAGGAAATCGTGATGGCAAGAATAATGTCATTTCTGTTGTCTGAGACAAGTTTGTCAATGATAAGTAAACTCAATAAACACTCAATCAAGCACTTCTGTTTTGGCAGTTAATCCGAAGGGACGAGAACGCTAGGACTAAAGGCTGACATATACACACTTCGGCGTATTCCATCAATCAATATAATGCGAGAAATAGATTCAAAAACATGGAAAAAATGAATGCTGAACTGTTTGATGCTGGGGGGGTGAAGAACTTTCTCCACAGCAATTCCTCCTCTAGATTTTCAGAAGCGATAAGCCAGAGCCAATACCGCCTGAAAGTAATTTACTTCACGGCGTGTATGTTAGCATTTACATGATGACGTAGTATTAAGCTCTAAGGTTTTTCGGAAACGTACTGAACTTTTATTACAACAATTTTCAGACATCCGTTTAACCATTACAACCCGACCGTCATCTAGTTGGTCCGACGATAAAGACCTTGTACATTCATTGTCTGTATCTGGGGTCATTCCTGAAATGCAACAGTGGATAGACAGACCTAGACCGGGGCACTGGCCCCCTCTGAAATTGTTTGAGGAAACTCGCAAGTGGTTCTTTGTACCCGTAGGACATCCGTCCACGAAAACAAAGCATATCGAATGGAGGCTGTCTCCGAACCTTATTGAAAAGAAACTCGATATGTTTAAACAATACTCAACTGCAATGCTATTTATTGATGAAAATGATAAAGAGTGCGATATTAAATAACACAGTTACACATGGCGGGATTACGAGTTTCCACTGCAAAACGGTTTTGTTTTATACAATAGAAAGCAGACAAGAACCTAACTTAGCATTGCTATTGAAACATTGTCTATGAACACTACGGACATATATTGAAAATGGTAAATGTACTCATTTTATCATTGACGGTGTTCATTTGTTTGACGGTTAACTAAATATTACTCAATGCCATAAAGTACTTTCGAAGGTATCGGACCTCATAGATAAGAACCTACAGGGGTTAATCGGTACAATAGTAAATGTTGTTGGTAACGAAACCCGATTGTCCGTGGATCAACGTTCCATTTCCGATGTATGTATGTGTTGTAAGCTTGCATATGAAAGGATACAATGGTTTCATATTGTTATGTTCGAATTGTTTAATGGCTTTATCAGTCAACCGATTGTTGCTGTTGAGGTGCAGTTAACCAAACTTATAAGTAAATGTAAGGACATACTAAATATTCACGACGGAAATGTACTGGAAAAGCAAGTGGCTAGGGATATATTGAAAACAGTGTTGTCTTTCCGAGCATCTGTTTAAGCGGCAATATCTATCCAAAATGGCACCTCTATCAACCAAGATGTCTTGGACAGTTTCAAAGTGTCACTACATATTGATTTTGTCTCCGGTCAAATGAAATCGGCCTAAAACATATTAGGCTATGGAATATCTATCAAAAATGACATCTCTATTAACCAACATGCCCTTGAACGTTTCAAAAAAGCGCTGAAGACGAGTGTTGCCTCAAGTCGACTGCAATTGGCCTCCATAATATATTGCTCTGGATATGTGCAGTCGGCACGGTTTATCCTACTGGATGCAGAAGAGCGTTGTCGCCGACACACTGTAAAGGCATTGTGTCGTTGTTTTGGATGTTACAATCGATACATCGACCACCAAACTTCGTTTGAAAACAAACACAATCCAAAATGTGAAAGCTAAATTGCATTATGTATGGTCTTTCTCTCTTATGAAGCACATTGCGTTCCCCCTGTCTTATTGTATGAAATGAACAAACTGGAATTGAAGCGGAATTCGGTAAAAAATTAAGCAGTAAGCAGGATTGGAACGGTGAGGCTAGAGTTGATGCTCATGTGTTCCTGCATTATCTGCAATATCTCACGTACGGAGGACTTGGCAACAGACCAAAACAAAAATCGGACTTGACAGCATCAGACGACTACATTTCCAAACAGCGTGATGATATGTATCATATGGCGACTGCATTAAACCTGCTGGGTCACTGCTGGGATATGGAGGTTGATCTGGGCAAAGCAGCCGAGATGTACACATAATCTCTATAACGCAAACCGAAAAACAACGCAGCAAACGGGCACATTCGGAGTGTGTTGGGAAAATGACATACATGCACATATATATCAAGGTCACGTTACAGTTAAGCTCTATCTGGTGATGGTGGATGATACCGACAAAACTCGCAATATGTATTTTCGTTCTATTTATATTAAGGCTAAAAAACGCCGCAAACTCGCCTTTAAGGAGAGTTATGGGCAACTGATAGCGTACGACAGAAAGTTGGAACAGGTTGTTGTTTTCTACAATTGAACATTAAGAACACAGGTCACATGCGTTTGCCTTTGAGGTGACGTTTTTACAACATGTATTTTAAATTGTGAACGTATGTTATATTCATTTTCAAAATTACTCAAGAAACCGGCATTTGAGGGGTTTTATGGGAAACTGATAGCTCAAGACAGAAAGTTAAAATTGGTTGTTGTTTTCTATAATTGAACATTTTGAACGCAGATTACGTGCACTAAGTTTTAGCTGTTGATGTGACGTGGTTAACATGAACTTATAAATTTGTAAACACATTTGATATTCAGGTTTAAAATGACTCCGCATAATGGCATTCAAAGAGTGTAATAAGACATTCTTATGTCACATGTACTGCAAATAATTCGTTGACATAATTCATTGTTGTCAATATATTTCCTAAAAGAACAACACCTTTTAATGAGGCTCGTAATATTTCGAATTTGGGTCACTAATTGATATTGATTTCAAATAGTTCAAAAAGCATTTACTCGTTATGTTTTGATGCTTGTTTCTTTAATGGAATTACTGTTTACCGTTTACAATAAACTTTTGCACTGTCTTTCATGATTTTGTAATATTTAGGTTTTATTTAATCATAACCACTTTTCTGTTTTACTTATAGTGCATTTAGAAAACTAGCGTCTACCATGTTTTTATCAATTACATTAGATGGAATATTTCTGTGCATATGTAAGTGCTTATTAAATGTTTTAAATATTTGAAATATTTGCATTCATTATCAATATAATCATTATTATTTTTATCAATAGTGCAAGCATAACTACATAATAATTGTTTAATACAGTAGTCAATAACATCACATATATATATTCATAAGTATCCAATTCTTAATAGTGTTGAGTCTAAACAATATTGTCACCAAGTGCATCTAGTGCAAGTTTAATGTATTAACAACTTAATGCATCAATATAAACAAGTTTCGTTTCATCATTCCTTTTATTCCTGTTTGGCAATTTATTTACATCAGTATCACACTTATTTAGGTTATTGTGGTTTGTGTAACCAGCACTTACTTTCGTAAATGACTATATACATATATGTTCATATGAGACGTATATCATATTGTGTTGCTCTTGTAGTAAACTGTTGTTTATTTTATGTTATGTTATACGGTTTTTCTTAATCTGATATCACTTTGCTTAACTGTGTTGTATCATAGTAATTTTTATATTATATAATAACCAGTAATGATAATCATAAACGGATAATGAATGCAGGTAAAGTAAATACAACTCCTGTAATATGTTGCAACAGTTATCTCTCTTACACAACTTGCTCACTTTCAATCTTCATTGTAACCGTCTATAAATAGCATAACTGTTATTTGTTATAAGCCATATAATTAACCACTAGACGAACACAGGTCGCTCCGACTTTCTGTTTTTGTAAGGCTGTTTTTCCATGATTTGAAGTAAATTATTCGGAATATGCAATCATGTACAATTATATACCACTGAAATATAAACCCATAATTGGACACCTCAATCTTAAATTGACAATTTTCTACTGGTCCATTGGGACGTGAATGCTTAATTGAAACATATTTTTACTTTTAAATGCGGCTAAGTTCTTCATGGATTAGCCTGTGTGGAGTGCACATGCTGATCCGGGACGACACGCGCGTGCCGGGTTTCCCACGACATGCCTTATGTTGTGTTTATAAATAAAGGAAAACTGTTATAAATGTCTGGGATTGCCTTTCCGATTACTAACTAAATAATTTAATGTGCGATCGTTAATTAACTTCTAAATTCGAACACAAAAGCAAAATAGGAATGACGCCGTGTAGAGCTTGACAATCTAGTACTCAAATGATTCCAATATGCATTGTTCTTTCTCTAGAAAAACATGAAAACGACCGTATGCTCAATATTGTCTATCTTTTTGAATAAACATGTATTCAGGTGTAGCCTAAATAAAAATGCATGTTCTAAGACAATACACACATGACCTATGCAGCTGAAGTTCTCTTTGACGTTAGCATTAGCAATAATATCAACACATACAAATCAACGCACGAACACATGGATGGAGGGAAGACGGAAAAACGAACAGATGAACAAACAAACAAATTAACAAAATAACAATCTAACAAACTAACGAACAAAACCACCCGAAACCAACCGAAACGAATTCACAAAACACACACACAATAACAAAAAACAACACCAAAACTAACAAAATATGATATATAATATTACCTTGTAAAAGGAACCGTGCATTCCCAAACAGTCTCATCATTTTTGTTCTGAAAGTATGAAACAAACAGCAACTTTATTTCGTATTGAGTTAAAGCAGTGAATACATTGGTGTCGTGTTTTTCTGTTGTATTATTCATCCACGGCCTTTTCGACGTAAACATGTTATCAGTTTTTGCTTCGGGCTGTTGCTTTATCACTTACTAATCGACGTACAAGCCCAGCGGCCAAACTGATCAAACAGCAATAAACTTATATTTCCGTTACGTCAACAGCACCGATATCACGCTGAATTGTTTAATTAGAAAATTAACTGCGTAGAAAGAAGTTTAGTAACGCCATTTTACTACTCTGAATATTACGTTCAATGAGGTGCGCCTTATATATGCAACGATGTTTTTCCGGTTAATCGTTGTAAAATCAATAGTATTTATATCCGCGTGTTATTTTTCTAAAAATAGGTATACATTAATTGAACAATATTGCTTTATTAATATTGCAGTTTCATTCGGTACGACAATAACTAGACTGAAAACAAGTCAGATGTCAAGCTGATCAATATGGATCAAGCTGAATCTTACCCTGAAAATACACAATACCACACATACAGAAACTCATGTAGTTATCATTTTAAAATACCTGAAATAGTTATGCATGTTTACATATATAATAAGATACATTTATACTCTCCCCCTGAAGTAAAATAAATTCATAGTTAATCTACAATAGTCATGAACATACTTGTATTGTCTCTATTTCACTGTGGCATTGACTATTTTCCGTGCTACCTCACTGTCCATAGTGTATAAAGTACCTGAAGACATAATGGTTTCTAAAGCCTATAATCTGGAATCAAACACTCTACTGTGAAGACTGTACATAACATATTAGCAATACATATATATTGTCTTCTTAATTCTGGTTGATCTTCTTGGTGGATCTGGAGGTAAAACACGCTTTCTTCTTGGTCAACTCATGTTTCTGTCGCAACTGTCTCATCTAATGTACTTTCACCTGTCACTTCATCACTAGGTTCAAGCTCTGTTGTATCTGTGGTTATCAGTGGCTTCTAGCTGATCTTCATGCACTGAAGTCTCTGGCGAAGTGATTTCTTCGCTTACATCCACTGTTTCTATCCGAGTGCCTGGGACTTCACTGTCACCATCGTCTGGTTCTGCTGTAGCAATATCTTCCATCATCGGATCTATTCTTCCTTCACCTGTTTATTCCGTCTGTTCTGATTCTATGATCCATTGTAGATCCACAGGCGTCCCTGTGTATGATTGTTAGTACAATAATAACACTATCTACGCCATCATCTGAATATTCTTCAGTACTAGTGACGTCAGGTTTCTTCTCATCAATTTTAACTTCTGCACGTGCTTCTACTTCTCTTTCTTCTACTTATGTACTTCGTCACTGTCACATGCCGGATCTATTTCTACCCTGTGATTCAATGGGAAAAGATGGTTTCTGTGCAATGTTTTGGTATTGTTTGTGTCATTGCCCTTTACAATGAAAACGTTTTTTTTCCTAGATTGATCAGTGACATTGTACATTTCTTTTAAAAACCTGTCGGCTATCGTATACTTACCATCTGGTCTTGCTAGTATCTTTACCAGCACTTGGTCACCAACTTCAGTCTTCGTACCTCTGACCTTCTGGTCGTAGTATTTCTTCTGTTTCTGCTTCGCTCTCGACACATGATCGTCTACTATCATACTGGTTTTCTTGAGTCTGTCTCGTAAATCATCTATACAATCTTGAGTAGTCTTGTTAATCGGTTTGTCCTGTGATTTCTCAAAAACTGTATCAATCGGTAACTTGCGTTTACGACCAAACATCAGTTCAAAGGTAAAATCTTTGTTGATTCGTATGGTGTACAATTATAGCAGTACACTAATGAATTGATGTATTTCGTCGAATTATCCTTCTGCTCATTTTCTAATGTTCATAACAATGTTCTGTTAAATCGCCGGATGCTTGCATTGCCATGGGGATGATATACATAAGTATTGGTTTTCATCATATAGGTGATGTTACACAGTTCTTTGATGAATTCTGATTCGAAGTTTGCCCCTTGATCCGAATGTAGTCTGGTTCGTATGCCGAAATTGATAATGAAGTTGTTGTAAAATGTTGCCACAGCAGTCCTGATCGTCTGGTTTCGTGTTGGAATAGCTCGTGCGAATCTCGTAAAGTGCTATTTAATCACTAAATTGCTGTTATATCCTCCTTTCGATGATTCTAAGGAAAGATAATCAAAACAAACGAGCTTTAGTGGATATGTTGATTCACATTAACTAGAAGTGCTCTGTGTTAGTAGCAGTTTTCCGTCTTAAACATGTGTTGCACTGTGACACATATGTCTCCGTTGCTATTCCAGGCCAAACACTCTTTGCCATATAAGCTTCAGAGTTCTTTCCTTACCAGGATGTCCTACATCAGTATGAAGACCTTTAAACACACCTGCCTTATACACTTCAGGTATCATTAACTGTTCAATATGTCCACCTTACTCTTCAATTTCTCTGAACAACACACCTCTCTTGATCTTCAAACTTGCAAGGTTCTTTTTCATATTCAGATCTTGCTTACTGTTATGTGTTGCGGGAGTGACGTATCAATGCGCGCTCTTCTCCACTTGTCAACTGTTGGGTCTGATATATGCGCCTTTCGAATTTCTCTCAGTTCCATTTGAGCCAATAGTTGTCCAACGTTATCGGCTATTTCAACTACATTCAAAGGTAAACAAGGTAATGTTTCAAAATAAAAATCACCAAGCGAATCTGAAGCGAATTGCAAATAGCTTTGACAACATTATTATTAAGTTGTAACCGATCACCCGCATCTACAGCTTTTGCCTGTGGATATCTGCTTAGAGCATCTGCATATCCATTCTTCGTTCCAGGACGACGGTATAAAATTGTAAAGTCATATCCGACCAACGCTTCTGCCCATTGCTGTCCCTTCTTTACAATCACTGGCATAATGGCCAGTCGTGCACACAAGTGGCAGGCTCCTCTGACAGTAGTGCCAGCTATTGGCCTTCTTGGCCTGTATTCACCTCGACCACGAGTTTCTCCTCTAAATCTTCCGGATGATCCTCTATACCCTCTTGGAATACCGGTATAGTAGTATTGCTGCTGCTGTACATCTGTGCTATTCTTCTCCCTCTGCAGCTGTTCTATCTTCTCTTAGCGTTGCTTCACTATATCCTTGAGTTGAGTCATATCGTCTTTCTCCGAAACCTTCTGTGCAGATTGGCATGCTTTCGTTCCAGGTATTTTCAGATCTGCTTCACATTTCCTCATCTCTATCTTGAACCTATCATAGTCCTGTATTGTTTCTTACTTGTACTGTGTTATGTGTTTCAGATTTGTTGTCAATCCTTGGAACAGAACCTGTTTTAGTAGGGTATCTGACCCTCTGGTAAAAGCATCTAATTCCACCGCTTGAGCATTTAGCTCTTAAAGTTTAGCTGCATAGGTGTTCACGACATAAGTTGCCTTGCGTTCATGAATGCAACTTTCTAATAATACTTTCTTGGCTTTCAATTGTACCATATGTACTGTCTAATTTCTTCAAAATGTCACTCACTGTTACACCAGTGCCAAGCCTTCTCACAATGTCATTGTCTGTTCCCTTCAGTGATCTTCGAATGCCAAGAAGTATCTGCTCCTTTGTAAATGACTGCATTTCATATCTAAAAGCAACATATGCTATATCGCTGTTGCTCTCTTCTCCAAAGAAGTTTGATAACTTCGGATAGTGGTATGATGACCCTCCTCTCTGTGTCACAGTAACGTCACCTAACTCCATCGTGCTTGGGGATCTACGTTGTGACTCTAGTTTCAAAAGTATAGGTGGTGCTTGCATCATAGGTGGCTATGTGTCAATTTGTCTCCTTTGGTAATATTTCAAGAAGCTAGCAGCATTTTCATTATGTCTTCATTAGAAATATTGAACTCACTAGAGTCTTTTCCACATTCAGCACCTTGAATTGTATCTGTCATCTTCTCTCGACTCTCTTCACTTTCCTGAAAGCTATCCTCTCTATTGAATGACAAGTTCAATGTTCAAGTTCAAAATATTCACAATCACTATTCACACATTCCACTTGTAGACGCTCTCGAATAAATTACTACACTAATATCAAACAAATACACACACCCTATAAACGCATGTACTAAAATAATAAAAGATGAAATCACTGAAATAAATTCCAGTATATACTATGCCTGAGAATATCTTAATATTTACAAACCGTTGACACCTGGAAAACCAATAACATTCATCCTAATTAATGTAAGTTGAATATCGCATTTACATTCATATGCTAAATATCAACAAAAATATCAATTACTAATCTAAAAAAGTAAATATCAAGATGCACTTGTATTCCAAATTCAACCTCAAATATGTAAAACTTCTCAAAATATTTGGAACACAAAGTTTCACTAAACTAATTAGCTTTACTAAGTTTCACTTAACTAATTCACATTACTAAGTTTCACAAAACCAATAAGCTTCAACTACAACCTATGCAAAGTCTAGCTAAATGTACAACATAAACATCAATGTCTTTCTATACTGTTATCAATTAACTGTTTAAAAAATTTAATGACAGTCCAATTAAAGACTTCATTACAAATCAAATTGATCATCAAATTAAATAACACAAACTTAAGACTATGAACTATCAATTAAACTAAATTATCAAGTATCAATCAAATTAAAGTACACTAAATAAATAAATTATAAATTCAAAGTCTAAATAAGTCTAATAAAGATGCAAAGTTCTCAAACAAGTGAGCCGGTTAACATAACACTACAATCAATCCTATTAAACTATGAATTCAAATCCACACATTTACAATCAGTAATATCATATAATACAGCTAGTACTCATTTAAAAGCTAATAATTTGCTATAACTACGTACCTCTAACATAAATGATAAATCTGTCAACGATTCTACAGTGTATCAATGCACAATCTATCACATCTAGTTTAAATCTTATACTGTCTACAAATCTTAAAACAATAATCAAATTAATTTTAATTAAACAAATAAACATACATATAAACAAAGTTTCTAAATATCTACCCAATACAACTATTATCAGCAATAACTTCCTGAATTATTCCTCAAAAAATAATCAACAACACTACAGCTTAAATTTTTAACTGCAGACTAATTTGTATTCTCCTAATCTTATTTATCAGTCAATACATGTGGTTTCAGTGTAAATTCTCTCAAATACAGAATGTTGCAAACAGTCAGCTGGTCTAGTCAGCCAATGAAGAAAGACATTGAAGGTCACCGTCATATGACGTCACAATGGCAAATACCTCTCTAACTAATCAAGTGGCAGTCCAGAATATTTAGCACCCTAAGTGTAAAGAAAATCAATAATGCATAGACTGGTCAACACCCTAAATGTGTATTGCATGGCAATTATATAGGCTATAATGCAAATCTGAACTTAACTCACAATACTCGGATATTAACGTGTACCGCATGCACAAACAATGGAAGCAATGATGTGTAATATTATCAATTAAATTAAATACACATTTTAGTAATATAGAACTGCAAATTGTAAATTAATGCACACACAATAAAAAACAAGTGACTACTGTTGAGTTATGCTCTGTACACACAATAACAACTAAATAATAGAAGACCTGCATTCAAGATAGCAAAGTATTGAAATGGCTAAACAATGCAAATATATGCTTAATTAGTAGTTTAAGACGTTAATGAAAGAACCGTCACCAGGGATTGCAAATTTTGGATTTATGATTAAATTTCAGTGAAATCACTCAGTCCACAATATCACTACAAGCAATATGTCAAACTATCGCAGTTATTTGTTTAGAAACATAGGTGATTACACAAATTACAGCTACAACGGACCAAACAAAAGACAAAGTATGAAATGTATAACTGCGATTTCTGAAAAAAAATTCGAAGCTGATACGGTGTTGTGTAGGCCTCCTGGTCAAAACGGCTAAACGTATCCCAGGTCTCGTCAATCCCCCTGCGAACGAAGCAGGCTCCTGGTTGCTGCGGATACAGCAATGGATCGCAGGTCACAGTTCAAACGTACAAATGTTGCACGTTTTAATGACTAGAAATTAAAAAACACGTTGCGCGCAATGTGTACTGTAGTGTTCTCTGAGGTTGGGTTCAGTTGTTGATACCAATTTTTATAGTGCCAGTAAGTACACAACTAGAGTTCAGATCAAAATATTCTTTATCATGGTAACATTTAAGTATCAAGGATCACTTTATATCAAGTTCAGGATCAATCAAAATCAGTATGGATCAAGCTGGATCAAGCCCCGAAAATACACAATAGCACACATATAGAAACTCAGGTAGTTATCACATTAAATTACTTGAAAGAGTTATGCATGTTTACATATATAATACGATACTGTATTTAGATAAACGTATAAGAATCCTTTACAGAACAATATAACATCACAGTAATATATAACATACAATAGTTACACGTTTCTCTCACAAAGATACACATTACAACACGTATCAACATACTAAATGTGGTTTGGACCTTTACATATTCAATGGTTCTGCCTTCCTCTGCCTCGCGCCAAAAACGCTGACTCGTGTATGTTAAAGAATCTGCAACATTAGAATCATGGTGCGCAATAGAAAGAAAGTAATGATTAATATAGATTTACCGAAATAAAAGAACAATGCCATCTCGATTACAGGATCTACTGAACACAAAGTTAAATACAAAATAATTACAAACATAGAATTACTCATTTGCAAATCACTTGTAATACATAAATAATACACACGTCTTAGACCCATATTATCAATTACGGATATTCAGATCTGATACACGTTTATTGCATGATAGGAGCCTAACTGTACTTTCTGCACATACATGTGTTTACATTGATTTACTTATCGATTGTTTGTTTGTCTTTTAAGAAAACAAATCTGAATTTGTTTATTAAAACTATCACAATCTAAATTGCGTGAATTTAAAAACACGAACACTATCCGTGATCGCAATTGCGCTACATTTGTACAACGCGAATTCAAGTGATTCCACAGTATTAATTGGCCATCTTCTAATACGTGTTAAATAATTATATTTCTGTACAATACAACCTTATGTTCTAGCAAAAAATAAATATTACTTCGTTACTTACAGTCGCATAATAAAACCGGTGAAATCAAAATTTTCTTTAATTTCAGAGTAATTACTGTTCTGAGTTTTACATCGATTTGTTCATTTGACATTCCTCTGCCCCTGAATGCGTCGGGATGACTGATGAAACCGTGACGGCAAAGAGTAACTCATATTTCTAACAAGAAACGTGTCAAAGTATGGTCAGCGTACTCAAAAAAACACACGCGTGTTTTCAATTTTGGCAGCCAGTCTGTAGGGACTACAAGCCAAGACTTCAGTCTGACATCGTCGTTCTGTTGTATGAGTCAGGCTTCATTGTTATTTGGGAATGGTCAGCATGTAGACAAGGAATGGCGCTCGTGATGATGATGAAGAACGGAGACCTTCCTGCACAGCAGTACTTACTTCTAATTATTAGACGGGATTCACCAGAAAGAGCAAGACATGAACTGACGGTACGCATTAATAATCCCACAGTATTATTGAGCTCAGGAGCGTGCAGTACAATTTTAGAAAATGACACATTCCGGTTATTTGGAAGTACACATATGTCCGGTCCTTCCAATTTTTAAAGATGACGTTGGCACGGTGTATGCATTTGGGGTATCGGATTTGATGCCTAAAGTGCAGCGTTTGATAGATCGACATAGACGAGGTCACAGGACTTCATGGTAGAAGCTCGAACCGGTAGGAGTTTTCTTTGTACGAACAGAACATCCGTTCAGCGACACGAAATATGTTGAATGGCGGCTATCTCGAAACCTCATTGAGAGAAAGCTTAAGTTCAGTTTAAATATTACTCAAGTGGATTGCTGTGTATTTCTGAAAATGATCAAGAATGCTGTACTATATAATGTAGTAGAAGACAGAATCACGAGTTGTCATTGCCAAACGGTATTATTTTACACCATAGAAAGAACTAATGTGCATCTATGCCAAAAACACAACTTAGCATTTCTTGTAATAATGTGTTTGCATACACTGCGTAGATTGTTTAAATGTGGTATATATCTTCATTATATCATAGAAGGTGTTAATTTGTTTGATGGAAAACTTTGTCGTATCCGCCGTAGAAAATTATACAAAAAAACAACTTCAAAGATTAAGTCGAATTGATATAGACAGTATCGTTATGAAAATGCTGACACATAACTTTGGCATTCTCCGATATGAGTATTCTCATCTAACGCGTCACGTTGTACATTTAAGCATTCGTAGTAATCTTGAGTTTGACAGGTTGATTTGTCTACACAGTAATATGACGAATGGTGTTCTTAACTACTTCTACCAAAATGCGAACGTACATGCATTAAAAAATGTACAATTACTACACATATATGTGAACTCCACGGTACTGATTTAGCAAGCATTGTTGCCGAACAAATGTTTGGATCATCGTTGTTCTTCCAAGCCTCTTTACAATCGGCAATATTTCTCCGGAATAGTACTCCTATCAAACAACATATCCTGGAAAGTTTCAAATATTCGTTTATAACGGATGCAGCCTCCAACCAACTGAAATTGGCTTCCGTAATGTTTTTCTTCGGATATTTAAAATCGGCAGTCGTCCTTCTACGCGATGTGCCAAGGCGATTTCACAAACATGCAGTAAAAACCAGTGGGAGAAGGATGCCTAGAGACAACTCGATACGTGCATTTACACTCTTCTCGAATAAAGACCATACCCTAAACAACTATAATATTGCATTTTGTGTTTTGCGGCATGAAGCATACTGTGTTCCACCATCTTTATTGTATGAAATGCACATAACATGGATTGAACCGGAAAATAGTGAAATAACACTTTTTCAGCGGCCTGATTGGTTTAAAGACGTCTGTGTGGATGCGCAAGTGTTTCTGTACTATCTACAGTACCTCACGTATGGAGGACTCGGCGACAGATTAAATCAAGTGAATGCTGTAAGGGCATTCGACTGTTACATGTTTCGAAATAATGACGAGCTGTACCATCCGGAGACTGCAGCAAACATGCTGGGTCACTGCAAGGAGATGGAAGGCGACTTAAATGCAGCTGTCATTAGTTATATGATTTCTCAAGAATGCAATCCTCGAGATAACGCGGTCAACTGGCACATTCGGAGATTAATTAATTATTAATGCATGCACGAATAAACATGAATCATCCATTTCTATATAATGAGCACTTGATGTTTTAACATATATGTGCAATCTGATCTGAGAGATTTTGACATGGCCCGTCTATGAAGGCTGTTAGAGTCCAGAGCTGCAATGAACTTTCGAAGTCATTGTCTGGAGATGCAGGGTGGCATGGATACAGCTGCCACCATGTATTTTAAATCTCTGGAATTCAAATCGCGATAAAACGCGGCTCACTGGCCTATTATGAGAGAGAGCTTGTTAATCTATAACGTGTATCTGATAAATCTAACACTAGAGGTGCGAATCTTACGTTTATAGACACGTTCAAGTTGCAGGCCTTAGTATAGTTTGAGACGAATGCATGATCATATAAACAAGTAAATACATAACTATGAATTATGAGTAAAATGCATATATATGTGTGCGCGTATCGCGTCATCAGAAAACCTGCATAAATAACACAATGTTAGATTTTAACTTGGTAATGTCATTCTTTCCCGGCATGGCGGTGATCTGAAAATTGAACTTTATGATGCTGTGTCGTTAAAGTTTTTTATAAAAAGACGAGATGTAGTTGATACTTGTTTTTTTTGTTTCATTTCATCGTGCCTCAGAAAGTTGCAATTCTGCTGCTCTGTTTTGCATCTAGCCATTGAGTAATTAAATGGTAATTAAATTGAATAATATTCTATTTTATTGATTTTCAATTTGAATTGCGATGCTATGGGGTTAATGTTTATTTACACTTTTATGTTTTTGTGAATAATTCTGAGCCAAGTGTGAGGCTCGTTTCCACATAAACCGGATTAAACCCCAAATGCTTTGCATTGACCTTTCCAAGACGTTGACCCAAGTTTTATTCATGTGTGTTTTGTGTTTGTTATGTGTTTTTGTGATGTCCTGTGTATTGTTTTTGGCAATTGGTTACTTGCCATAAATAAAAGACCTCGGGCTGCTAATAAGAGTTCGCTCCTGCTGTCGCAACTGGAGTTTCGCTTTGTTTATATTTAAATAACTCCGCAGACTGGTATTTGATGATGTTTTTCAGATACTCTACGTTCATATGTACTGCAAATAGAAAGTTGAATTTAGTAGTTGTTTCCAAAAATTACCGTTTGAAATGTATTAGTTTTTAGTTCGCTTTTTACAAATGGACTCGAAATAACATCTTTATTATATCTCTCGTAATCTAGTATCAGTTCTTTTGGTATTCTACTCAATAAATGTTCGTATAATACTAAATCCAATTGTTGGGTTTTATTATAAATACATATCACGATTGTATTAAGAACTTCGTACAACCATCAACAGTTTTATTCAAACATTATTTCTATACAGCACAGAGTTATTTTTATAATTGAACTATTTAAATACTAAATACATATTGATGCGTGCATAGTGGTCATCTGTAAAATAATTTGTTGTCATTTAAGCATAAATAAATTCAACAAAGTCAGTATGTCAATACACATATTAACTGTGTTGTACTAACAACAGTAAACATCAATTTACAAGTAATAATTTTAATAAGGTTCCTTTAAATTACGAATTAATGTACACACACGGATATGTTTACTTAATAATTGCATTGTCAGATTGCGTAAATTCTATCAATATTGGTACATTTCGTATATAACAGGAACATTGCTAACTATATAGTTTGATAATATCATTATATTGTGGAAAATATAAAAAATAGAACTCGGCTTCTAGTAACTTGCAATTTTTATATTTTCTTGACTGAATTCGTATATGTTCAGGCCAGTTTACGATATCGACCTGATTCAAAATTTAGCCTGTACAAAACACTCTCAAAATTATATCGAAACTGATTAAAGTCTCTGTCCATAGGAATTGTTTCAATTCGGCTGAAAAGTGTTTCTTATTTACGAAAGGCATTTTATAACGTGTATGTTCGACATCGCTTTGTACGAACGGAATAGAGACTAATGTGCATGCTAATTGACTCCAGAGGCATCACCAGCTATTGCATACATATAAAAAGTTGCCAAAACCTTAGTATTTTACCAATTTCCATGCGTCCTTTTAGTTTTGATCGGTAAGATATGCATTAGAAACTATTTTTGCAAAGTTTCATTTTTGTTAACATATTTCTGGACGCTGCTCTAATCCAAACATGTCTGACATAATATTGAAATTTAAATTTAGAAAACATTGAAACGTTTTGCTCGCGATGAACTATTGATTTATGACATTAATTTGTATAAATGCATCATTTATTATAGACTTGACTAATTACAAGAACACATTTCTTCCCCGTTTTAAGTATGGCCTGCAAATGTTTCATACCTACTTGCAAATTATCCTTCTGTAGTGAATACACTTCCTACTTATGTAAAAGTGTTAACACGTTCTAATGCCTGCTAATCATATTATAAACGATATTATAATGAGAGTTATATATATGACACATATCGCCGTTTTTATGTAAAGGAGCAATAGACAAAAAGCTTGAAAAAGAACACACTCAATTTGTTAAATAAAGTGTACAATGTATACCGAATTAAAAAAAAAATCTTTAAATATATACTAATCAGGTCAAACTTATTTACTTATATCACTCTGCTTAATTATATTTTCATAATAAGCATACTGATTTATATACAACAATCCTTAGTAATGATCAGCCTAAACTGATAAGGAATACATATACAGGAAATACAACTCATGCACTTGTTTGCAACCGTCATCTCTCTTATCTCTCTTGTAAAACTCGCTCACCTTCAGGCTTCAAAGTAACCATATTTAAATAAAGTACTGTTTTCTGCTCATAAACATTGAAATTCAGCAGTGAATGTTTGTATATATATTGATTATTGATTTTATCATGTAATGATTTGTATTTCACAAGTAGATATTGTTGTTGAAATATATATATTTTTGTTAAAAAAAATTTTGATATTAAAACATACTAGCTATTTCTATGTGTATACTAGTGTTGTACATATTATTTGTTTTAACCAGAATTTTTGTGAATAAAACGTTACAAGAGAAAATAGACTCTTCTGCTAGAGCTGGATAGAGCAGTTTTACAAGAAAGCTTACATGTCTTGATGAATTCTTGAAAAGATGAAATCTTTAGAAAACATGAGATTTTAGTAAATTATTTTTCAGTATATTAATTCAGCATCCATACATTTTGGTTTTTAAGTTAATTAAGTTACACATTTACTTAAGATGTAATCATAATTAATTAATTATTAACATTGTTATTTACAATTAACTTTTAAGTATTAAGAAAATTTACATTAAATAATTAGTATATATAATTTCACTGACGTTAGATTTAAACACACTGACGTTGCCAACTCTTTAAGTGTTAAACTAAATAATAGTATACACTAGTGTATACACTTGTGCACACTACTATATTCAGGCTTGAGTGTTGCCCACATTAATTAGTATACCGAGGATTTAACAAGGGTACGACCTAAGTCTGCTTTTATCTCCATCATTAAATGCTATATTTTAATCATTGAACATAATATATAATACACCATTTAAAATACCTTTCCTGAAAGTACAAAGCATCGTCATCAGGTAGGTAAATGTAGAATTTGGGTCATTAATTGATTTCAAACAGTTTACAAATTATTTAATCGATATGTGTTGCTGCTTGTTATCCGTAATAGAAGTATGCTTAATACTATTCAATATAGTTTTACACTTGGAATTCTAACATTGTGTAACTAATATTTTTTTATCATAAACATATTTGTTTGTTTATAACTTAATTTATAACAACTTCTAGCTTATACCGTGCTTTTTATTTTCGTTTATATATATATATATATATATATAATAACAATGTGTCATGTATTTGCATTCATCACCATTAGCTTTATTTGTATTCATATTGTCAACACGAGCTTATTTTAATAATGACTTCACAAAATGTGATTACACCATTAAGTATCCCAAAATGAACGTATATAAAAACGCTGCATGGTTTATTTACCATTCATTCAAACTAAGAAATACGTTTGTTTCAGACTGACTACATTAGAATCATATACTTGCATAATCATATATATTATATTTATAAATACATACCTGAGTATTGGTTTACTTAAGAGGCAATTATACTGCAACTAATTCTTTTTAGAATGCATTCATATAAAAACAAGATATGTGTATATAATAGTGTATATAGCGTATAATCGGACCAGTTGCCTATTGTAACATTGTATGTTTATTGTATATGCTAAGTGGGGGATAATGACTTACTAGTTGTCATCTTAGTAAATCGTTTGGCCCATTGTGTCCAATTTCTAAATGACTCTCAGATTAAGCCTAACTTTAATATTTGAGTTAAGTTTAGTATACACTTGTGTCCCAAGATTCACGCGCTCGCCCACATATTAGAGTGATTCAACGAGGGTATACGCTAAGTCTGCTTATATATCCAGCTTACTTGGTTGGCTAATGACTAAATTGTTTTTGTAATCATTTGGCCTATTTTCTAAGTAAACGTGTTGGAAACAACTCCTGTCGGGCAGAAAGTATGCTTGTTCTTACCTTTTCTGCTATATATGTGCTATATTTAGTTCACCTTAACTTTTTAGTGTCCAATGCTTGGCGTTTTCTTGTTCATGATATTATGTTATTTTACAGCGTTCTGTACAATAGGGTGACTTAATATATACATTACACCACAACGTCATCGGAACTGTGCGCGCTCAAATTATTGATAGTGATATATAATTTGCAAGCATACGTTAATACTTGTCACACCCCTGAACATATAACTATTTAAATTTAAATGCTATAACAGCATTTCGTACTTTGGAGTAATTCGCAGAAAACGGCATTGACCATGTACTTAATTGTAAACATGAGTGTGTAGATACTATATTTAGACGTGTCAGTTTCTGCAGCGGAATAGTTTAGCACTTTGATGTAGATCTAAGTTGTCGAATGGAATATTATACAGTTGACGGAAATTGTTTTATGAATATAAATACAAATGTAATATGTAAACAGGATAGTGGCGACGGAAAACAGTTTGATGTAGATCTAATAGACTTAGGATTATTGTATGCCATGTTGCAACTTGCAATCTTTATTTATGTACAGATAACGTTACAAACAGTTTCGCCATGCTTCGTTGAATTATAAAATTATTTTGGAATGTAATATATTTATAATCGGATACGGGTTTGGAGACAAATTTACGTTTATACAAAACATAAGTTCTGAACACACATGATTTCGAAAACAAATCGCGTTTCTGGTTAGCACGGCTGACAAGAATAAATACAGTTTCGTGGAACTTTATATACGAAAAGGATTTAAAATTATAGTTAATGGATTATAAAAGAAGTTTTCGAAGCGGTAGATCGGAGTCAACATTACGGTAACATTAAAAGTTGCATATTCGTTCTACTTCAGAATACTCGGACATTATCGTATGTTTATTATCGGACCGTCCAATACGGAATATATTCAACGCGCGCGCGTCCAACACGGTGAAATATTGTACGGTCACGTTGCACGAATAACGACAGTTGATTGGATGATATAAATAGGTAGATAATAATGATAAATCTTTGCACACGTGTTTATATTCCTATGCCTAATAGTTAGTAGAATAAATGTTGTTCTGTTCCTAACCTTGGCAGTCAATGGTGTAATCTTAGCAGAAAAAAATGCCTGAAATTAAAATAGATCCAGTTCTGAAATATATAACAGCCTTCTAAATTTACATAACTCGTAACCGTCTCGTGACCGGTTTACTAGCTCAAATTTATATATTTTCTAATATAGTACTGTATAAAATGTTGCTTTCTTCTTCTTATGTATGTGTCTTCGTCTTCTTCTCCTTCGTCTTCTTCTTTCTCTTCTTCTTCTTCTTCTTATTATCCGAAAAAATAATGATGGAAAACTTACACAAAACAAAAGAAAAAAAGAACCCCACTCTTCCTTCTCCTCCTCCTCCTCATCATCATGACCTTAATCCGCACAATATCATCATCAACCACATATCCATCATCATCATCTTATTATTATTATTATTATTATTATTCATATCCTTTCCTCCTCATCATCATCGTGATCATCATCATCATAAACATTATCACCATCATCATAATCATAACCATAATCATAATCAACAACACTAACATCGTCATCATCTTCGTCACCTTCATACACAATTAGAATAATCGGAAATTGGTTTTAATTGCTGTAAATCATTTATAACATGGGTTACAACGGATATAAAATCATACAAGTTTAAGTAACAACCCTATTATGCTAATTGGTCGTGTTAATAACGCAGACGACGTTTCATACTCATTGACATACGTATGCCGAAAGATTTTATACAAGATTTTCAAAACAAGCTAGTTCAATATAAAAATGTACAGCTGATATATAATAATTGAAAGTTCCGGTAGAAAATCTAGTGATAACGTATTTGAACTTACCTTGCTCATCAGTTGTTATTATTCCATCTTCAATGAGTAACCGCAACGCAATAAGCGGTGTATAATATTCATAATTAGACAAGCTGAACTGTTTATGCACACGTTCTGTAAACTTTTAGTTCCTTGACAAACACTTTTAATTAAGTGTATACCAACGAACGTTGGAAGTCGCATCATAACAGCTTTTTTTGTATTGAAAAGGCATTTATTTGACAATACACTTTATTTATGAAGTTTGAGGTTTATATTTCCACACGGCTATTTTTACCGAAGTTGTTCACGTATTTAATAATTTCGTAAAGCGAAAGTTACTAGTGGAAAATATTTAATTCGCAATACTAATGTGGAATGGTAATCTAAGTCCAGATATTCTACACATATTAGTTCGAGTTAATACGTCAACAACACGTGTAGCGCCATCTTAGAGATAATGCCAATTGACGTTTGCCAGCCTATGGGCTTAAAACTGTTTAATTGTTGTTTTTTTCTTTGAATTTACCCATTATTACATTATTTGAAGTTTATACAGAAGTGTGTGTATAGCTGCGGGTGCTGCTGTTGATATTTTTAATTTGATAAAACTGCATCTGGCAGTCAGTGTGAGGACGATACATTAGGGGGTTACTCCGGCTTAAGTGACAGGGGAGTTCACTGCGTCGAACAAAGTCTTAGCAAAGAGAGTGATTTCCCCTGGTCATCTATTGCGATTTGTGGCTTGTAGTGTAGGCCTCACAGTCCACTGATAATCGTTGTTCGAGAATTACTGCTTTATGTAGCGCTCGTGATCCTATATTGTTTAATAACTGTTTAACGGCAAAAGGTACATCAACTCTGACTTACGTAGATGATAATCTGCACACCATTTGCGTGGTTATGTCAACCGATTTTATATTGCAATATATGACCGTTATTTGTAGGCCTTTCAATCCAATGATAATCGTTTTCCGATAATTAAAGCTATTTGCGTTGGACGTAGTCTGTAGCCCGTGCCTGTGCAAGCAATTACTTTTTACGGCAAACGGGTATAACACGCCCTGCTTGTGTAATACGGTATCTGGACAGCTTTGTCGCAGTTTTGATTTCAACTGACCGAGATTTAATCCGGGATTGTTCTTTCTATTTATCACACATATATATATTGCAACAATAAAATATTTTAACTATATTTCTTTATTAATATTTTACGTGATCGTATTGAGAATCATTTTAAACACCGACTCGAGAAGCGATGGAAGTCCGAACAGTCTAGAACCTTCGACCAGACTCGACACTCTTCAGTGGAGCACGTTCGTCTGAATTCGACTCACTTACTTACCATAATAGCACACTCTATATCGAAATAATGAGCTTAATGTCTCCACATAAAGTAATTAAATTCAAGAAACCAAAACATTCACGATGGTGGTCTCATTTGCCTACACAAGTGAAGCCAAGGCTTATCAAAATCTAATTTAATGTGCATGTTCCGGTTTACAAACGAGTGTAATTGAACTAGTTGTTGAACATTTAAATAGCATACATGTTAAAGGTGCCTACTATGTTATGCGCACCACCATCTGTTTGTTTGATTAAAACGTATAAACATTCCAATAAGCATTTCATGTTTTTAGTTTTAGCATTTCCCCCTGATACGCTTGAAATTCATAAATGTATTATGCGGACTAACCGCTTCACAGATGTACATGTAGATTACTAAATACGCATGCACATTAACATGTATATGAATTCATTGACATTATCTTTATTATTCATAATTATTTTTGACACTTGTTGACCATATGTGAATAAAATGTTACAGTATATGCGTGTTTTTATTACCAGGAATAACGAAAAATATTTCGTAATTAACTGCATAAGAAATACAGAACATATAAATCCAGTCCAATTCAGGCGTCACCCATCTTGAGAGTTTCTGCATGCTAATACATGTGATCGAACTTTTGGGATGCTTTGTTTGGATTCTGGGCGTTTTGTATCATTACGGCGCTATGCCCTATATGGTGGTTATTTCGACAGTTAAAATACCAATTAATTCACAAGTGGTTCATCGGCAAGTCCTGTATATACTATTACATAACTTTATTTTAACCGACATTGCTTGCCAATCCGACTACTTGTATTTAATTAATATAATGCTTGATTACCAGATGATTTAAGTTGTTTAAATAATTATATATATTTCGGATAGATTAATGATGAAAATAATATTTATTATCGTGAAAATAGACTTTACTTAACCACTGCGGGAGATTATGCACTCTTCTGTTTCAAGAGTTATCTCGCCAAAAGTGTATAGCCTCTTAAATCACTGAACGATACAATCGTTTACACTGGTAATAACTCATTTGACTCATTGGGTGGGAATTTAAACTTAAGCGAAATACTAAGTGCATTTGAATATGTCAATGATTGTCTTTGATGTAGTTTGTCGGTTAGCGGATTACAGAGTTACATGGGTTGCAAAGTATAAACCAAGTTTAAATTAGAATTCATAAACAGGTGTGATAAATAATCTTAGACATAAGCTATTGCGTTGATATAACTGAAGTACATGAATGGACAATAAAACACTTTGAAAACGGTATTAATGACACAAACACATCAACCACCGCCACCGTCATTACAATAACCACCGGCATAACAGCATCAACCGTCATCACAATCACAACCGTCGTCATTACAACAGCCACCATATCTAAAAGGAGTTGTTTATTCATGTTACATGTATTGGAAACGAGGACGCAATTCGATTTTATTTAGATATGGCGTTTGTTTGGTGTTAGTAAAGTATAAGTATGTTAACTCGGTATTGTCAACTCGAGGGTGGATAACATATCATAAGAGATATTTCAATTGTATACTTTCAGTAATATTATTTAATCTAGTATTACCACTACCACTACCACTACCTTTTTTGCTCCTCCTCCTCCTACTAATGGTACTACTACTGCTACTACTATTACTACTACTTCTACTACTTCCACTACCACTACCTCTACTGCTCCTCCTTCACCTCCTCCTCCTCCTCGTCGTCGTCGTCCTCCTCCTCCTCCTCCTCCTCCTACTATTACTACTACTACTACTACTACTACTACTACTACTACTACTACTACTACTATAACTATTACTACTACGTCTACTTATACCACTACTACTACTACTACTACTACTACTACTAATAGTACTACTACTACTACTACTACTACTACTACTACTGTTACTATTATTACTACCACTACTACCACTACTACTACTTCTACTACTACTACTATTACTGCTACTACTACTACTATTGCTACTACTACTACAAATAATATTGATCTCTCAGTTCATGCATATGGATGAAATATTAATTCGAACATAGTGCAGAATCTTACTATTTAAACAACGTTATTCATCAGGAAAGGACGACATGACCCCGTGATTACGAACAGTATAAGTCTCAGTCTGATTTACGAACATTCAACCAAAAGAAATCACAGCTCAATTGTTGCTAATACTCTCAATGGACAATGTTTTAAGTTAATACTATTTTTGATAATGGAAACTTTTCTAGTCTTGGAGCACGTGTTGTTATTTGCCATATTACGTTTGTAAACAACCAAATTTTCAAGAAATTTAATGCAGCTAATGCCTTAAGAGAAAGTACGCTGGTCCAGACCATATGACACAGTTTTTGGTGTGTACACCATGATAATTATCCATGTACTAAGATAAAGATTAACATGCTCAACCATACATATTTAATTTATACATCTTAATTTGAAAATTTATAAAATAATCCGATACAATAAGAACGTGTTGAAGACGTAAAACGTCATATATATTCTACATATCTGTAAATATGCCGGTTAAAACTTCTACCTTATATGAGTTAGTATTACAATCGATTTCATACACATCTTATATGATATTATATCAATTTCTAATCCCAGTTACGTTTTAAACTCTCTGCTTAACCCATATATCCAAGCTATAAGGTCGCGGTGGCGTAGTGGATATGGTGTCCGCCTAGCGATCGGGAGGTCCCGGGTTCGATCCCCACTCCGGGAGCGTTCTCAAGATCTCCCACAAAGACACCAAGTACTGGTTCTACCCAGGAAACGGACTCGAGAGTGTCTCTATAAGCCTAAGGCTTTCGATGCTATCGAGCTTAAATAAATAGGTTTACACTAAGCTTATTTAACTTTAAATTATGTGTTAGTGTATATTATATATGAAACGACCTTCACAATATATGGAACTGTATTATTGAGGAAAGCAACCCTATTAGCTTAGCTATCATTCCTATACTATGAACTTATGTTTTGTGTATTTCTCTATGAAATCCTTATTCGAAATAAATAAGTTTAAACCAACGTTCTACACATGTTTTTGCAGATCAAACAAATACAATACGATGCACACACTTTATTTTATTATCATATTTAACATCAAGTACACTTACTTAAAAGTATAGTTTTATAACTATTATTGCGACAGATAGAGGATATGTCGTAACGTTTATACTTATTACTTATTACTTATAGTTAAGGAATACATACAGTATTTGATTATACTTTCACAGTTCTGTTACAAAATCTAAAAACTTAACTACCATGCATTGCACAATATTATATTCACAATACTGTAAAACGTGAAAAAGTAAAATGTATAACAAAACATGCGTTTCCAATATCAATCTAAACAATAACATTCCTTAGGTGTGCGTTAATTATGTACAAACTATAAATCTTAACAACTTTAAAATGTTAGATAAACACGTTTTTATATGATCAATTTTACTGGCATCTTAAGTAAAGAAGCAGTTAGCTAAACTTGCCAGTACAGTTCTGAATAAAACTGAACCATGAATCTTGTTTTATTCACCATACGCACCATACGTTTTCAAACACATATCTTGGTAACAGCAACCTTATTCCAGTATATTTAAACTGTGACTATCGTATTGATAGTGAAATGTGCAAACGCTGATTGTGCAAAGCAAAACACGACCTGAAGCAACTGTACATGTTCATGTTGCTAATATAAGCCAGTGTATACGCATATAAAATCCAAATGAATTATATGTACCTTAATGAGTAGATTTGCTTTCACAAATATGTATGCAATGTTCGAAAACTCACTGTCTGTACACATTGTATTAGGTCAAGGTATTTAACAAACACAAAATGCTGATTCACTGTATAATACTTCGTTTCAATAAGCGTTTCATTGAAACAGACACAATAGTTAATTGTATGTGTACCTTGTTCAAACATTTTGGTGGACTTTTTGTGAATGAGAAGCTGCCCACTCAAATCAATAAAAAATGTGGACATAACCGGCGCATGTGCGTTTTTATATTTAACGTGCATTTCGCACACGAGTTTGATTTTTGTCGTAGTTTTAAGTGTATTAGTTTTAACTGCGCAGTAGATACATGTAAATATAAACAATTTGACACTCCAGCTGCATCTGCTGATTAGGTCAATGATGCTTGACATGACATGACATGACTTGAAAACAACACCGGCTTACTCGAATGCTCATGCAGCTGTATTTTCATAATTATATCCATATCAACATTTTGGCTAAAAGCATAGAACCCTGTTTCTACAGAATTATTCAATCAGAAGCTTTAATATTATAATCTGATTAATACGGACTAAATTGTGCAAGGTCATACTTTTCACGCAGTGTTAACTGAGTTCGAGGCTTAGAGAAGCTCCGGTTAGATAATGCGATGGCTGTATTATAGTCATTACTAGCTTAGAGAAACATCGTGGTACACATTTTAAAGTGCGCACGCGTACTTAGAAGATCGCAAATAAGTCTTCGAATAATTAAATGAAGTTTGCTGCTAGAATTTACAGCAACAACACGACGGCTAGAGAATTCGTCACAATCGTCAAACATGGTAAGTTGGATACAATTGATTAAACCGTACTTGAACATTTATTTGGTGCAGTCGTATGTCTATATATGTTCAACATGTTAATAATTTCATAAAAGAAAGGACGCTTAATATATCTGGAGAATGTAATGGAATAAACAAATACAAAACGAAGTACAAAATGAATAAATTAAACATAAATCGAATGTGAATCACGGTATCATATGTTTTCGTGTCGCGCATACATTTTATTCCGTCATTTCATTATATTCATTGTGTTTGTAATATTATGCTTGCATATCGATATTCGTTAATGTTTTATATGACGCCATTTTTTTATATACCTATTTATAAGTGCAAACACCCTGACATGTGGACTATGTTCATCGAACACGAGCTAGAGTCGGCTTACATATGCTGAAATAGTAAATATAACATGAGCTAGTGTCTTCTTACATCTGCTGAAATAGTAAATATTTGACCCTCACCGTGTCCCAGTGTCGTGACTAAATCGTGTTGCTCGATGTTATTGTGCACCCTCATGCGTCCACCGTGATAAGTATATAACTTGAAAAAGCGCCGGTTTTTAATACTGACAAGTCGCAGTCCAATTCTATTAAGCTGCATCAAGTCGATGCAAGATTGTAAGTGATCGCAATTCCGTTTGAACTTTATTATATTTTTCTTTCAAATGTCCGTATACTTGTTATGTTGTAATTAATGCATACTGAATTTCGCTTTGAAATAAATGTTAACAACACTTGTTTTCATTGCTGATTCCATTGATTATTTTGTTTAGTTATGAGACCAGTAAAATTAATTTAAATATGTATCATAAGCTAAAGCTCGCAAACATACTCGTGAATCATATTAGCATAAATTAAGCGCTTGAATTATATTCTATATTTGTACTCGGTTTTGTTCGTGCACGTTTTGAAGATGCAATCAGAGTAAATGTTGTGTGACTCGCTTTAGCCGAGTTAACTCGATACCAGTACATAAACTAACATATTCATCGTAACGTATTTTAATATATTCCTACATAAAGGTCATTGTCAGGTTAATGTCAGGTTAATGTTGGCGAGCTATACCTGCATTGAATGTAGACCAAGTCAATTATGGTTAAACAGCGACCTTGATTGACGTCTGCAAGAAAAACATGAGACAAATTATACGTTGGTGAAATACGATTTGTATAGATAGTTTCTGTCCAAAATACCCAAACATATTATGATTGTATTTAGCAATAAATACAACTGCACGTATCTTTGAATTATTGCATTGTACTTTACTAAATCAATTATGAAGTCTTTCTGATCATTTAAATGAAAATAAAATAAACAAATGAGATCAATTTATTGATAAGTAAAATATTGCCCAAATGTAACCATGTATCACTCTCTAATCATAGCATTTCAATACCATTGTAAAGATAGCGGTGTATGAATAGTGCGATGTGTCTGTAAATCTTTAGTCCTGTGTGTATGAGGTGGTTACTCAGAAACAAAGTCAACAGAATCATGCACGAATGAATTGTAATATGTCATCATGTAGTTGAAAAGTCATGAATTAGTTTTACGATGTACATGCATCATCCAAACACATCTTAATTAAAATATCGTTCATGTAATGATCTCCCGTCATGCGCATGATAGGAAGATTCGCAATCGCGCCATTGGCAAATGAACAGCTAACAGGTCAGCTTGTCCGTTTTTCTCATGGAATTCCGGAGTTAAATTTTTATTACAAAGTGGAAAGCTATGGGGAGAGGACCCGTACGTTCAAAGCTCTTTAGGGAAAACTTTAAAGAAATTTTCGTAATTTCACAACATTACTTAATTTTCAGGTTGTTTTGATGTACAGGTATTTTTCACATGTAAATGGTTTAAACTAGTAAATTGTGCTTAGGTGTTTAATAGTTAAGCATGTGTAAGCAGATTGCATTGGATTTTACATAGAACAGTTGATCGGAGATGTTCACCTTCGTACAACTTACGATTTCCCTAAGGAGATTTGAGAATACCAACCCAGAATACCAAATATGAGAATTTAAACCAATGAACAATGAACTACACGCGGATGATCGCAGTCTTATATCGTCATCTATATTCTAGGTGTGCGCAAACATTTGAATTATTCAGATATGTATTTTCGTGGTTTTAAGTGCCTGAATTATTAATGACGTGATGGGAATTACCCCAATAAACCTAAGATTCCCTTCTTTTGAAAGTGGTCGGTAGATTTCTGTGTATATGTATAATGATGCAGCTTTCGTTCTTCTGCTGACTGGAATAGCATTGTGAATTAAGCGTACGTACAACAAAATGGTAAGATACGTATGTTAATATTATATGTATGTACGCAGACCATGTTTTCATTTATAAATATAATGCCGGCAAATTCATAATAAAGCTGCATTACATATCATCTTCACTAAAATATTTTGAATAAATTATATTTGTTATGTATATTTACTATGTATCTTTAAGAAAAATATGTGATAAAACGCTAGAAAATTAAATAAACCTATTCAGCAGAAATCCGATGGCCCCATTGACCAAAACTATTAAATCTCCCAGATTTATAATTCATTCGCGTAATTGCTCCTGAAACTAGCAATTGTCTCCCTCTCCAGTGATGATATGACGCGTTATCACACGGAAACTAACGAATAGTCTATATGTATAAAATATCATCAAAAGAAAAAAAATCTTTAAATAGACCTATGAAGCGCGATATTGATGCATATAGTCAAATGAATTAGTTGACTGATTTATACAGTCGAACGAAATATAATAACGTATGTAGTCCAATGAAACTAAATATCGATGAATGATGTCAAATTAAATGGTATTCTAAAGTGTATTCTTACTATATATGTTGACATCAATTTAATGAAGCGAACTAATGGCATGTGGGTTCAAATCAAACGTTTTACGTTCTGTTTTGTTACACGCAGATGGAATTATATAGTAGTATTTGTAACCTTATGTAGTCGCGAGACAAATTGACTTTAACAATTGTATTCTCACTTGACATATTTCCTTTAGTTGTATAGTAATCAAGTAGTACGACCATTTACATCATGACATGTTCAGTAAAATATACCAAATAAAACACGATCGTAATATCAACAATACTATACATACCATAATAGATGTATACTACGTTTATGTGTGAATGACTGTGACCGGTTACTGTTGTTTCTACAATAAACCCAGTAAATTTGATTAAAGATAATCAGTATAACTCATACAGTAAAGGCTATACAACGCGGAAACGAATACAATTACCTCACGGGTATTTATACAATGTTTATTCATTAATGCTGTAAAATGTACGCAATATGGTGGATATATGTATTATAAAGGTACCATTTACATTGTTTTATATTCAATAACCACCATGGTTATTCACTAACCAAAATCCAAAATGTGTTGTATATGACCATTTCACAAGTAGAAAGTGTGTAACATGGTGGTATTGCGTATAGTGACATCACAATATACGCAGAAAATGTATCGTTTCAGAGTGACTACTTTGTCGCAGAGTTTTACCGCGACTTGTCCACAGGACTCTCCACTGTACTTGAAGATGAAGGCGTAACAGAGGAAATCGTGATGGCTAGAAGAAGTTCATTTCTGTTATTAGAGACAGGTTTGACAATGATTAGTAAACTCAATAAACAACGAATCGATTGTATCTTTTTTGGCAGTCAGTCCGAAGGGACGACAACGCCAGGACTTTGTGCTGACATAGATATACTCCGGCTTATGCCATCTATGAATATAATACGAGAAAAAGATATGAAAACATGGAAGAAAGGAATGGTGAACTGTGTAATGATTAAGGGTGAAGATCTTTCCCCACAGCAATACCTCCTGCAGATTTACAGAAGCGATAAGCCAGAGCCATTAACGTCTGAAAGATCTTTAATCAACGGAATGTTTGTAAGCCATGGTCAAGATCTCGTAGTATTAAGCTCTGGTTTATTTCGGAAATGTACAGTACTGTTTTTTACAGAATTTACAGACGACCATTCCACGTTTATCACCGGTCCTTCAGTTAGTTGGTCCAACGATATAGACATTGTACATGAATTAAATGTATCTGGGGTCATTTCTGAAATGCAACAGTGGATAGACAGACATAGACCGGGGCACGGGCCACCTCGGGATTGTTTGAGGAAGCTAAAAAGAGCAATTGGTTCCTTGAACCGGTAGGACATCCGTCCAGTAACACAAAGGACATCAAATGGAGATTGTCTCCAAACCTTATTGAGCGAAAACTCATGTTCAGTTGAAACATTACTCAACTACACTGTTATGTATTGCGGAAAATGATCAAGAGCGCTAAATTAAATAAAACAGTAACACATGGCGGGATTACGAGTTTCCACTGCAAAATGGTTTTGTTTTATACAATAGAAAACACACAGGAATGTAACTTAGCATTGCTACTTAAACTTTATCTAGAAAAACTACGAGCGTATCTTGAAGATGGTAAATGTCCTCAGTATATCATTGACGGTGTTAATTTGTTTGACGGTAAACTAAATATTACACAATGTCACAAAATACTTCCGAAAGTTTCGAACCTCATTCAAAACAACCTTCAGGGGTTCATAGAGACTTTTTTTGGTAACAACACCCGTTTGTCCGTGGATCAACGGTCCATTTCCCATGTATGTATGCGTAGTAAACTTGCATATGAAAGGACACAATGGTTTCATATTATTATGCTCGGTCTTCATGGTTTTATCCATACACCGATTGCTGCTGTTGAAGATCAATTAAACACACTGATAGATAAATGCCATGACATAATAAATATCCACGAAGTTAATGAGCTGGACAAACAAGTGGCTAGGGAACTATTGTCAGCATTGTTGTCTTTCCAAGCCTCTATACAAGCGGCAATATCCATCCAAAATGGCACGTCTCTTACCCGCGATGTCTTGGAGAGGTTCAACGAGTCACTGAAGGCTGAGTGTGGCTCCAGTCAATTGAAATTGGCTTCCATAATGCACGGCTCAGAAAATATGCCGTTAGGAATGTATATCCAACATGAAATTTCCATTAACCAACATATTCTGGAAAGTTTCAAAAACGCGCTGGAGACGAATGTTGCCTCAAGTCGACTGAAATTGGCCTCCATTATGTATTGCTTAGGAAATTTGCAGTCGGCACAATTCATTCAACAGGATGCAGAAGATCGTTATCGCCAACATACTGTAAATCGATACCGTGACCCCAAAATTGGGTTTGAAAACAAAATTGGGTTTGAAAACAAAGAACTTCCCCTAAATGAAAGCAAGATCGCATTGTGTATGGTATTTCTTGCTTATGAAGCACATTGCGTTCCCACTGTATTATTGTATGAAATGAATAAAACTGGGATTGAAGCGGATTTCAGTGAAACATTAAACATTAAACAAGAGTGGAATTGTGAGGCTAGAGTTGATGCTCGTGTGTTCATGTATTATATGCAGTATCTCACGTACGAAGGACTCGGCGACACATTAAAAAAAAACTCTGCCTTGAAAGAATTAGAGGTTTTCATTGCAGAGCTTCGTAAAGATCGTGATCCTGAGATGTCCCATAAGGCGACTGCACTGAACCTGCTGGGTCACTGTTGGGAAATGGAAGGTGATTTGAGCAAAACATGCAGTATATATAAGGAGTCTCGAAGATACAAGCTGAAAAACAACTCAACCAACTGGCACATTCGGAGAGTGTCTGGAAACTGACATACATGTGTATTAAGGTCACGTGGAAACTTAGCTTCATCTGGAGATGTATGATGACAAGTCTGCTCCATTTGGAGATAAAAACTGATTAGGAAACACCTCGCAATCTGTATACGTTCTATTGAGATCAAGGCTACAAATAACGCTGCAAACTAGCAGTCGAGGAGAAATATGGAGCACTTACAGTTAACGACATGAAGTAGAAATAGGTAGATGTTATATATAATTGAACATTTGGAACGCAGATCAGATGTACGAGATTGTACTTCAAATTGCAAACGCATTTGAAATCGAAGCTTAAATGAGTCCGTAAACTGATATTTGAGGATGCTTATGGACAACTCTTAGTTCACGTGTAATGCAGTTGGAAATTTATATTAGTAGTTGTTACCAGAAATGACTCATTAAATAGAATTAGTTTTCAGGTCGCCTTTTTACAACATATACTTGAAATCAGAAACACATCATTACTTTATCTCTCCTAATATATTATATGTTTTAGTCCATTGTTATTTTACTCAATATATGTTCTAATAATATCAAATCCATTTGTGGATTTGAATGTGGATTGTAATATGTAATTCTACAACCATCATAAGATATCGATGCTATGAGGATACATGACACAACAACAATCATGTTAAGATACAGTACATATAAAAGTCAACATACCTAGCGAGAAGTCAATGGTGTACACATTTAATACATGTCGTTATAATAGTCAATGCGGTTATTTCAATGTTTACATTAATAATTACACTGTCAGATTGCACACATTCTATCAATATTGGTACATTTGGTATTAACAGAAAACTTGCTATATAATTTGGAAGTGAACAATTAAAAACAAATATTGAACTCAACTTAGTGTATCTTGCGATGTTGATATGTTCTTGAGTAAACCCGTATAGGTTCAGGCCTGTTTACAAAATCGAACTGATTCGAAATTTAGCTTGTGAAAAACACTCTCAAAGATTATATCGAAACTGATTAATATTAACATGTTTAAAATAACATTGAAGATCAAATTTAGAAGACATTGTTCAGCGTTTTGCTCCTGGTAAATTATGTATTTCTTATTTCTTCATCCTGGGCAAAGTGTGAGGTTCGTGCGCACGTAAACCGGTTTAAACCTCCAATGCTTTGCATTGACCGTTCCAAGGCGATGACCCCAGTTTTATTCATGTATGTTTTGTGTTTGTTATGTGTTGTTGTTTTTTTTTATTTGCTGTGTAATTGTTTAATTGTTTGGCAATTGGTCACTTGCCATAAATAAAGGACCTAGGGCTGCTAAAATGAGTTATATCCTGCTGTCGCAACTACAGTTTCTCTCTGTTTATATTTACATTAAGTTTTGTATAAATGCATCATATATTCTAGACTTTACTAATGATAAGAAAAACTTTTCATCTCTTTTTTAAACATTATGTGCAAATGTTTCATACACACTTGCACATTATCCTTTTGTAGTGAATATGTTTTCTTAATAAAATGTAAAAGTGTTAACACGTACGTATTCCTCTTAACCATATTTCCTCAAACGCTTAACTTTAGCAATTACCACTTAATCAAAAACCTTAGTAAAACCAATAAATGCTGAATGCATTTAATTTGTTTCATTTGATAAATAATTGTAGAAACCTTGTAATACACAAACATTATCAATATTTATCATAAGTGGCCTTAAACTTGCCAATATTTATACATACATTAGAAGTATCAACCCAGTTACATGTATTAATCACTTTTGTTACAGTTTACCGAATGTAATTAACACTATTATTATTCGAGCTGTTTATATGTCCCATATTGCCGTTTATTATAAAAAGGAGCAATGAACAAATCTTTTTTAAGAATGCACACACTCAATTTGTTAAACAACGTACACACTGCATACCGAATTGTAAAAAAAACACAGATACTAACCAGGTCAAGGTTATTTACCATTGCGCATCTATTTACATACTTTAATAATTTGCTGATCAGTAAATGGTACATTTTACTCGTTCGACACACAATTTAATTAACTATTTGAGTGCATTTCTAGAAAGCACAAGACGTCTGCTCCAGGCTGGTAAATGTATTGTACTCGATATAACTTGCTTCTTGTTGTATTTCATAGAAGTAGGTTTAGAAATGTTTAGTAAAATTATGCATTGGTAAATCAACCATGTTATTATAAATAATAATGTTTTTAATTTTATCATAAATACATTTATAATAGTACATTTATAACAATGTCTAGCTTCAACCATACGTGTTCTATTTCCTTTAGATGTTTTTTATTGTACAAAGTCATTTTAAAATAACAAGGTTTAGAATATTTAAATTTTTTATCTACAAAAGCAGCACTACTTTTTATTAATTAGTCTCGCATTATTCACACAATATGTTTGAGTTATGGCGAGCTAATGTTGTCAATAACATCACAAAATGTGTTTATATAAGTATCCAATTTATCATTGATTTGCGTCTGGTCAATATTGTCACAAGATTATTAAGTGTGTCAAGTGTATTTTTAATGATTTCATAAGTCAATATAATCGTTTCTTTCTATTATCCCTTTTATACAGGTGTGACACTTTATTTGCACCATTTTCAATTGATTACCGTTATTGGAATTAGTTAATATGCACTTTTATTGATAACTGTAACTACATTGTATCCATGTACATACATGCATGCAGACGTATGTCGTATGTTGATATGTTTGTAGTACATTTAATTTTAGTATTCCCTTTGACAGTGCTATTATTTGTTGAGTAATCTTATGTCAATTTACTTAACTTTATATTCATAATAAGTATACTCCTTGTATGTATAACACTCATCAGTAATGATCAGCCAAACGTGCTAAGGACACATATACAAGATTCATGCCCTGTAATAGTTTGCAGCAGTTATCTATCTTGCACAATTTGCTGGCACTCAGGCTCTATAATACATACAACCATACATGTACAGATTACTGCAATATTCTGATAAGCGACACACTTACATATTTAACGTATTTTGAATGTTTTTTTTGTTGATGATTTTGATGTTAAATCATAATTGTTATTTTGATTGTTGTTATTTAGATATTATGAGTTTTAACGAATTTTAATCAAATATAATTTGTGAAAGGAGATACCTTTAGTTCTGGCCAATCAGAAATATTTTGTAAACAAAATGTTCTTAGTGAAGTAGATTCCCTGCTAGATTTTTATAAAAGGATCAGTTTTACGACAAAGTTTAACAAGTCTCGATGCTTTCTAAATAAAAAATACAAGATCTCTTAAAAATTATGGGATTTTAATAGATTATTTTATAGTACATTCCTTCAGCATCCAAACATTTAGGCTTTACGTCAATTTAGTAAAATATTTAATTAAAAGTTTACGTAAAAATAGTCATTATTTTTTATATTTACAATTTACGTTGTTTATGAAGAAAACTTACATTAAGTATCATTATATATACAAACGATTACACTATATTTGCCCACACTGAAGAAGCCCTCTCTTTACATGTACTTGTCCATCAAAATGTTAGTATACACTTGAATACACTGCTATCTCCGAGCTTGAGTGTTTCCCACTTTTAGTATACCGAGGATATCACGTGAGTAGACCGTAAGACTGCTGCTATCTCCAGCTTCCGTAGTTGTCCACTAAGGATGTACATTAATTATGCAGTGCTGACTGACTAAGCCAAATATCCTGTATTTGTTATGTCATCTAAGCGATGTATAAAGCAATGGCTAAGGATACGAACTATGGCAAATAGCAGATATGTCTGAAAATGCTATGATATCTTTCTGTACTATTATAGTTAAGTATATACATCATGGTAATCATACATGTGTACACAAATGGATTAGGATATGTACAATGTATGTATGGGAATGTCAATGTGGGGGCACGTTACCCAAAATTGTTCTCGCATCAATACGTTCAATGTCTATAAGACCAGAACATGAACTGTTGGAGAGAAAAAAAAAAAAGGTTTATTATATCAATTTAAAAAAAATGAAAAATACACTCGTTAACCAGTGTTAGAACTTGTTGTCATGCTATATTTCTTTGTTCATGTAATATCGTTATGACTGACATAATAAGATATTATAAACATTAAAAGACATTTTCGTTATAGACATTAATGTGAATTTATTGTAGATGATGACATTTATTTTTTTAACTTGCTGAATGGTTCTTAAGTGTCTGTCCACTATATTTAAGTGTACGTGTTAAATAACTCTAAAGTATGTTTTTTGAAAACACAAATTTGCAGTAATTATATAACTTAATGTCGTGTTAAAATAACGTAATACTTAAAAATACTGCATTGCTTATTTACCATTCATTCAAACTAAGAAATACCTTTATTTCAGACTGACTACATTATAACAATATACTTGCAATAGTATATACATGTATACTATTAATAAATGCATATCTGGGTATTGGTATATTAACAATACATTTATGCCTTAAAATAATTGTGTATTTCGTGTATTTATATACAATTAGATATATGTATAGTATAGTCTATATAGCGTATAATCGGACCAGTCGCCTATTGGAATATTGTATGTTTATTGAATGTGCTAAGGGGTGGGGGGTACTTAATTACTTACTTACACGTTGTGATCTTAGTAAATAATTTGGTCCATTGTGTCCAATTTGTAAATGAGTCTCTGATTAAGCCTTACTTTAGTATTTCAGTAAACTTAAGTATACACTTGAGTCCCAGGATTTAAGCGCTCCCCCACATATTAGAATACCAAAGATTCCACGAGGGTAGCGTAAGCCTGCTGCTATCTTCAGCGTATTTGGTTGGCTACTGATAAAATAAGTTTGGAATTATTTGGCCTATTTTTTATGTAAGAGTTTTGGAAACAACTCCAATTATTTGGCAATTTCTTGACGAAAGTCTACTAGTTCGTACTTTCTCAGCTATATATTTGCTGTCTTTGGTTCAGTTTAACTTTTTACTATTCAATAATTGACATGTTTCGTTTATATTGATAAGTCTTTGCACACGTGTTAATATTTCTATGTCAAATAGTCAGTACAATAAATGTTGTCCTGTTCATAACCTAGGCTTTTGTTGTGTCCTGTTGGACCTATTACCACTCTAAGTAAGGTTAAGCTTGCTTGACTTGATGCAATTTTATACGTTACTATGTACCAGTCTGTTGTGAAATCTTAGCTGAAAATAAATGCCTTAAAATAGATCCGATTCCGAAATATCGAACAGCCCACTAAATTTACATAACTCGTAACCGTCTCGTGACCGGTACACTTGCAAAAACGAACGAGACCGAACGCTACACTCTCAAAATAATATATTTCCTAATACAGTACTCTATAACAGGTTGTTGTTTTATTATTCTTTGTTTTCTTCTTTTTCTTGTTGTTGTTGTCATTGTTCTTCTTCTTCTTCTTTTTCTTCTCCTTCTTCATATTGTTGTTGTTGTTCTTCTTCCTCTAATTATTATTATTATCCGTAAAAATAATGATGGAAACTAACATACAAAAAATAAAAGCAATATATTCCTTTTCCTCCTCCACCTCCTCCTCCTCATCATCATGATCTTCATCCGCACAATATCATCATCAACAACATAACCATCATCATCATCATCACCATCATTGTCGCCATCATCATTGTCGTCATCATCATCATCATCATAATCATCATAAACATAATCATCATCATCATCATCATCCCCCACCTCCTCCTCATCATCATTAACTTCATCACCATCATCATAATCATCATCATTATCATCATCACCAACACTACCATCGGCATCATCGTCGTTGCCTTCATTAATAGTTATTAGTTTTAATTTGTGTAAATGATTTAAAACATGGGCTTCAACAGATGTAAAATCATAAAAGTTTAAGTAACTTAACACATGGGAAGTAAACGCGTATGAAACGTATATGTATGCATCATAAATTGCCTCCCTGTGTCATTCAATACCAAAACCAATAATAATTGTAATCGTGAGTGCGAAAGACACAACGCGTACGCTTTACATTAAGTGTGTAGTTTTATTTGTATAAAAGGCATTTCACTTTATACGTGAACGATCGTATTATGCTAAAAGGTCGTGTTAATAACGCAGACGACATTTTATAATCATTGACATAAGTATGCCAAACGATTTCATACAAGAGCTTCAAAACAATATATCAACATTATAATAATGATGTACAGCTGATCTATGATCATTAA
>CM051026.1:30025601-30188101 GCA_027627225.1 Congeria kusceri | reverse complement strand
CAGCCTTACTATCTTAGCTATTCTCCCTATACTATAAACTTATGTCTTGTGTATTTCTCTATGAAACCCTTTTTCGAGATACATATGTTTAAACCAACGTTCTACACATGTTTTTGCAGATCAAACAAATACAATACGATGTACAACCTTTATTTCATTTACATATTTAACGTTAAGTACACTTACTTAAAAGTATAGTTTTATAACTATTATTGCCACATATAGAGGATATGCCAAAACGTTTATACTTATTACATAGCTTTAAACACGTTTTCAAACGCAAAGTTATTTTAAGAATTATATATTTTTCAAAATGTGTGACAATAACAGTAAACATAAAATCGAAATCATGTTTTGGGCTAAGGAATACATACCAGTAACATTTATTATTATATTTTCACATTTCTTTACAAAATCAAAATAACTTAACTACCATATATTGCACAGGATCATGTTCACAATATTGTAAAACGTGAAAAAGTAAAAAGTATAACAAAACAGGCTTTTCCAATATCAATCTAAACAATAACATTCCTTAGGTGTGGGTTTATTATATACATATTATAAATGTGAACAACTTACAAACGTAAGACAAACCAGTTTGTGTAAGATGTTCAACGCATCATCGTGAGATCTTAAGAAAGGGTTTTCTAAAACGTAAGTGCAGTTAGAATGAAGAGTAGTTTACTTTATTGATTGCCATACTTAGTAATGATTGAGCTCTAACAATGCATAATTATACCATGAATACACATATTTAATTCACGCTTGACCATATTTTAAAATATTTAACATTGTATCAATAATAATTGAACTTGTTTATGTTGATAAAAATATATTAGGAAGAAGAAGAAGAAGAAGAAGAAAAAGAAACAGAAGGAGAAACAGAAGAAACAGAAGTAGAAATAGAAGAAACAGAAGAGGAAACATAAGAAGAAGAAGAAACAGAAGAAGAACAAACAGAAGAATAAGAAACAGAAGAAGGAGAAGAAACAGAAGAAAAAGAAGAAGAAGAAGAAGAAGAAACAGAAGAAACAGAAGTAACAGAAAAATACAACAGAAAAACAGAACAAAAACAGAACAAAAACAGAAGAAGAAATAGAAGAAACAGAAGAAACATAACAATTAACATAAGAAACAGAAGAATAAACAGAATAAACTGATAAAACAAAAGAATAAACAGAAGAAACAGAAGCACAAACTGAAGAACTGTAGAAGAAACAGAAGAAGAAACAGAAGGAACAGAAGCATAAACAGAAGAAGAAACTGTAGAAACAGAAAAACAAACAGAAGAAGCAGAAGAAGCAGAAGAAGAAAGAAAAGAAACAGAAGAAAAAGAAGAAACAAAAGAAGAAAACACAGAAGAATAAACAGAAGAAGCAGAAGAAACACAATAAGAAGAAACAGAAGCAGAAACAGAAGAAACATAAGAAGAAGAAACATAATGGGAAACAGAAGAAACATAAGAAGAAACATAAAAAAACAGAAGAAACAGAAGAAGAAACAAAACAATAAACGTAATAAGAAACAGAAGGAACAGAAGAAGAAACAGAATAAACAGAAGACAGCGAAGAAACAGAAGAAGAAGAAAAAGAAGAAGAAACAAAAAAAGGAGGACAAACAGAACAAGGAGAATAAACAGAAGAAGGAGACGAAAAAAAAACAGAAGACGAAGCAGAAGAAGAAGAAACAGAAGAAGAACAAATATAAAATTAAACAGAAGAAACAGAAGAGGAATGCGAATAGATTTTGGCTGTTATAAGTATGTTTAGGCATTAGTTATTTCTGCCTTTACTAATAAAATAATAGTTATGATTATATAATATATTTGTGTTTCTTTCTTAGAACGATTGTATTGTTGCTAATATTGATTTTCATATAAACCTTAATCTAAAAGAAAAAATGCAGTGCACATATTGAGTACCTGCGTTTTCACGCAAACATGCCCGGTGATACCATGGTTGCACCATATTGATAATATATTAATCGTATAAAACACTAATACCAACGATTGCATCATTTACTTTATTTATATTGTTACAACAAAAGTCATTACAAAACGTTTAATTAATGAAAGAATATGGTATCTTTTTTACAATTCTAAAAAGTATACTGTAAAACCATTTTATTTTCTTTATTTTGCCTATTTCGCAGTCCGAACATAACGCAAATTTAAAAGCCAGCGTATTTTTTTTTTACTTTGTGCAGAATTTAAACTCAAATATGAATTAAAAATGAACAAATAAATACCGCGCTAATCGGCTATTTTCTAAGAATGCGCGAATGTCAGACACAGCGAAAAATAACGAGTTCACAGTAAATATATGCATTGGTTTCCTGTGTTTGATATGTTATCCTTTTTGGAAACGTATACTAACTAAATTATTTCAGGATTTTGATTTAATATTTTACTCTTAAGTAATCGTCTGCGAAGAAACGATGTCCATCATCAATATTGTATTTTTGAGCTCTGGAGTACCGTAATTAGTCTCTATGTTGGGGCACTCTAAATGTTGGGACACCCTTAAAATATGATAAAATAATTATTTCTGGTGACTCTTAATTTTGGGACAATTTGAAAATTAGAATGTGTTACTAAATTTAGAGGCACTTAAACATCGCCATATAACTTTTGTTTACCGGCAGATGAATCGCAAGGTATTAGCAAAATGTAAAAGTTGTGAATGCGCATGTGGATATTCCATATATCCGTTTATCATCGCCGTTGACCCCATGAATGTAGCGCGTCATAAATTACTCCCTGGGGCAAAGATCTATATCCACTGTGATTTGCTTGTTTTATAGGGATTAATATACACGCCCATTAAGCAATTAAACCCTACAAATCATGGCTTTGGACCTTAACTGATTATTCTAAATATTGGGACACATTCAAGGGGTATTATTTTGTCTGCTTCTAAAAATTTGTCATCAAAAAAGTATTTTTAAGTATCCCAATACATAGAATACGTACGGTAGTTTGCTTGGCAATTCCTATTTCCGTTACTTACCAGAAAATTTCCAGTGAGCATGCGTTGTAAGAACATTGACCTAATGACTTAACTATTCGGAACGACTCGGCACCGTACTATAGTGTAACATTTGATGTGAAGATATAACGGATTTTCATACGTGAACATTGTTCACAATGCGTTACGCTGTTTAAACTGTAGGGAACATTTAAAGTTTAAAAAACATACTGTTCGAACACATTGTTTCATGACTAGGTATTTAACATAAGAATGTTATATAATGGGTCACTGTATAATACTACGTTTCAATAAATGTGTAATTTGTCATGTTGTTTTTTTGTTGTTGATGAAAACAGACACAATAGTCATTGTATGTGTACCTTGTTCAAACATTTTGGTGGACTTATTGTGAATTTGAAGCTGCCCACTCAAATAAAAAATTCATTTAGACATAACCGTAAGTGTGTTATACGCGTATTTGTTTAGTACAAAGTGTGATTTGTGGTGTAGTTTTAAGTGTAATAGATTTAACTGCGCAGTAGATAAATATAAATAATGTGACACTTCAGCTGTATCTGCTGATTAAGACAATGATGCTTGACATGACGTGCCGCAGAGTCACACTTGTCATATTTAAGTACATCTTAAGTGGAAGTACATCTAAATAACAATGGGCTTGAACAAAAAACAATGACTTTCTCAAATGCTGATGCAGCTGTTTTTTTATCTTCATTTATATCCATATACACATCTTGGCTATAATCATAACACCTAGTTACTATTTGGATTATTAAATTAGAAACTTTAATATTATACCGTGATTAATACGGACTAAATTGTGCAATGCTATACATTCTTCGCAGAGTAACATAAATTAGTTCGAGGCTTGTAGAAGCTCTGGTTAGCTTATGCAATGGTTGTATTATACTAGCTTAACAAAACATCGTTGTACACGTTGTAAAGTCCGCATGCGTACTTAGAAGTTTGGAAGACGAAGTGTCTATAAATAAGTCTTCGAATATGTGTTCATAATTAACTTCAGTTTGCTGCTAGAATTTGCAGCAACAACACAACCGCTAGAGAATTCGTCACAATCGTCAAAATAGTAAGTTGCATACAATTTAATAAACCATACTTGAACATTTATGTGGAACAGTTAGTCGTGTGTCTATATAGTTTGAACAAGTTAATGATTTCCAAAAAGAAATGACATTTATTATATTTTGATAATTATCAGGAATAAACAAAAACGAAACGACCTATACAACGAATCAATTAAACATAATTCAAAAGTGCACCAAGGTATCGTATGTATTTGTGTCACTCACATATTTGAATATATAATTTTAGAGTATACCCAGTTTTTGTAATATTGCGCCTGTAAATCGATATGTTTTCATGTTCCATTTTAAAACGATTAAATAACAAGACATATTTATAAGTTTATTTACCAAGACATTTGGACTTTGTTCATAGAAAACGAGAAGGTGTCGGGTTACATTTGCTGAAATCGTAAATACGAGCTAGTGTCGGCTTATATTTCCAACTTACTACAAACAACACGAGTTAGTGTCGACTTAAATTTGCTGAAATAGTAAATAGAACACGAGCTAATGTCGGCTTAAATTTTTTGAATAACAAATATAACACGATATTTGTCGGCCTATTTTACTGACTTAGTAAACTCTGAGGTGTGTTCTGAATAAAAAGAACGGTAGCAATGTACTGATATTGCGTCAAAGCGGTAACCATAGTTTCTGTTTGATGCATGTTAATATTAGGAAGCAGTGCATCTAAGTATCGACGTTTCCAAACGGGGCATTATTATCAAATATACCTGTATCGACACGTAGAATTCTCTGTGGTTTGAATGCATCCAATAAATAGACGATTTGTTAAAATAATGTTATGAACATTACATTTAAGTGGCATGTCGACGATATTTCGTACAAATATATACACCTATTAAACATTAAAGTGGCTTTCTTAAAGAGTTTCGTTAATTGTTTTGTGAATTTCATAAAATGGCTAAACTTTAAAGCTTAAACATATGGGCTAACAAACGCAAATGAAATGCTGAAACTACAACAACATAAAAATAGGATATATATATGCTTCGGCCGGGACTCGAACACAAGATCTCCGGATCAAAGGTCTATTACGCTAACCACTGTGTCAAGCTCCTTCAAGTACATGTGTGAACCTAGAAACTCCGTATTACGACAATAAGATGTTTTTTATCAATTCAACTTTTGTTTACAAATACACAATACATTATTGCAACATATTTCTCGGCCAGGATTGTCATTTCGCTCAATTTTTATATAGATACTATGAATTGTGCTTTCTTAAATCCGTCACACACACAATGGACAATGTCAATTTGCCAATCTGTGAATAAATCATTTTAAGTTACACATGGTCATTTGTTTTGTCAATAGGAAATGCTTGCAAATCTTAGAATTGAGGTTGATCCTCACCGTGTCTCGGTGTCTTGACTAAATTGTTTGTCTCGATGTTTCTGTGCGCGCACATGCATCCGCCCTTATAAGTAGAATAACTTGAAAACGCGTCCGGTTTGTAATAGTGACAAGTCACCGTCAAATTCTTTTAATTTGTATCAAGTTTAAAAGGATAATGCATCTTATGCTGATGCAAGGATAGCTAGTGATCGCACTGTTTAACAAATGTTCCGTTTTAACTATATTTTTCTTTCAAATGTCCGTATACTTGTTATCTTGTTATTAATGGGCAACAGAATTTTCCTTTGTAATAGATGTTACGAGCACGTTTTTTTGTTATTGCTGAGACAATTGTTTTTTTGTTGTTTTTTTTAAATATGAGACCAGTAAAACTAATGTAAATACTTATCAAAGGCTATAACATTAATCTGATACTCCTGAATTATATTTTTATAACTTACGCGCTTGAATTATTTCCATTATTTGTACTCGTTTTTTTTGTTCGTGCACGTTTAATGGCGCAATTACAGAATATTTTGTGTGATACGCTTTAATCGACTTAACTCGATTCCAGTACGAAAACTAATATATTCATCGTATCGGTGTTCTGGTAAAACAGTGACCTTGATTAACGTCTGCAAAAAAAATCAAAACGCTGACAGCGTAGAAAGACCGTTGGCGACAAACAAAACTAAAAGCATGTGAATTATGCTAAAAAGGAAACATTTGTTTTAATGAAGTTCCATTTCTCACCTTTAAAACTTTATAATATGGCTTCCTATTCTATAAAATACATCATAATAAGCATGAATTGGTAAGTAACGAACACATATTTATCAATCTAATTATCTTATGCAAACGGAATTACATACATGCCAGTTAATAAGTCAATCTGCAACGAGCCATGCAGAATAACCGATCGTGGTAGTTAGGATAATCGATTGTTACTGATCTTTAGCCTACGGAGTCAACAGTAGGTCATGCTACGCGTGCTCTCTTTTTTCCATATTGCAGTTTAAAATTATTCATTGTAGTACTTTGTTGTAAAAATATTCATTACAAGAATCGGTAACAAGAAACAAAACTTTCGCAACGAATAAAAAAAAAAGATGTGGCGAATTAATTAAGTGGTCTTTATCCAGGACACCCAAGTATATATTTCGGTTAAAATCAAGTAAATAGCGAAAATAGGGGTGTCATTAATTTGACGTAACACTTTTAATTAATTGACTTTTTAGAAACTTTCATTGTAATAATTACCAAGAAATACACATTATAATGCATACATGTACATTATCTTAAATAATTGAGAGGTAAGAAACATGTGTAATGTTTTTGCTGTTTTAAAAAAGGACCCTTTCGGGTTTCGGTTTACTGACTCGTAGTCTGCAAAGAAAGAAGTAGTTTTCTGCGATGCCTGTTTTGGAAATTACACTCTTAAAAGACCCGCCTACAGTCTAAAAATGAGACAAATTATACGTTGGTGAAACTTGATTTGTACAGCTAGTTTCTATCTAAAATACCCTAAAAGATTGTGATTGTATTTAGCAAGAAACACACGTGCACATATTTTTGAATACTCCGATTGTAATTTACTGAATCAAATACGACATTAAAGTTTGTTCTGCTTATTTAAATACAAATAAGATAAACAAAGTAGATAAACTTATGGAGAAAAGAAAATATTTCCTAAATGTAACTATTTATCAATCTCTTATCATTGCATTTCAAAACCATTTTTAAAGAGAGCAGTGTCCAGAATCATTACGACTGTTTATGTCAATTGAATCCTGACAACTCGAAATGATATAGGAAAACCGGAAGAAGAAACTAAATATATTAACATCAAAGGCACTTCATGATTCTTATCATACTTTCCGAAACTGTAGGAGCTATAATTGGTTGAAAGTATTTTAGACAACCAACTCCTGTGATAAATATCACATCTTATAACGCGTTGATAACACACATTGATAAGATGATCTGAAAAACACTGTAACACTATCTTTCAATATGGTCTTTATCTGGGTATGTATATTTGTTCAATGTACATTAATTATTAAGCGGTAAAACACATTAAGTGATACCTGATAGACTAGAGCAGTGGTTGACGCGCTCGTTTCTCAAATCGTGGTGAATAAATATTTAATACAATTTACAATGATATACAATTCCACGAAACAGCTGTTGTTGTTCACACTCTAAGATGTTTTTCTCGTGAAAAAAAAGTGGCACATAGATTCATAACATTGTCGAATCAATGAATCAACTGTTTTAGATACAGTGTTGTCGAACGAGATGATATCCTAAGTCTAACGTACGTAGTCCATTGAGACTGTCTACATATTTATGACATGGTATTCTGACTCTATTCGTTAACTAATTCGGCATCTGACATAAAGAAAAGTGCAGTCTACAAGTGGCACATGCTTTTTAGATCAGGTCTACTAAGTGCAGAAGATGAATGTCGTTAAAGAAGATCGACGGCGCTCAATCAGAGACTTTTCGGAGGCTGTAAACGTATCTTATGGGAGTGTGCGGACTATACTGCCTTAAAATTAAGGCATGAGACGGCTGTGTGCGAGATGGTAGCCTCGCATTGTGAATTGTGCGGATAAAGAAAACCGAGTACACGTTTCAAAGCAAGTCCTAAGACATGTTCATCGGGAAGGATAGGCGTTGAAGCAATCACTTAAACAAGAAGCACAAAACACATCTTTTATTCACCAATTAAAATAACACACAACAAAAACATTATTTGCATATGTTAGTTGATTTTCAACACACATGTGAAGTAACAGCTCCGTAGATATCGCTTACGCGAACTCACATAGTAAAGTCCACTGAATCCTGACCAACTCCGATGAGGCTTGGTACTGCCATGTGTTGACAGATGTTTGGAACGCCATAGAAAGTGTGTCTCTGCTAATGGACTGTACTTTGAGAAACAATAGCGAGGCGCAGCTATCTTCGTGTTCGGCGCCAAAACCGGCGATAACGGATTGTCTGTTTCATGACGTCGTCGTGGCCCGGGTTGCGATTACTCTATATGTTTAACTTAATGTTTTATATGTGTTTTTACACCTAGTTCGAGTAAACTTGGCACGTGATTTTATTTGACATGGAAATATATCATACATATATTTTTGAATTTTGCGCTTTGAAGTTTTTTCTTCTTTAAACAAAGTCCGAACTTTTTTATCAGCCCTCGAACATTTATAAAGTAGTACGACCATTTAAATCAAGATATGTACAGTAAAATATAAAGTCGAACATTTTTGTTTTGAACTATGTTTATTTGAATTCAGCGTTATTTAAAATATATTTCTGGTCCCGGATTAACTTGTTGTTTATTTAACTAAAATAGATGAGTTAAATTCGAACGCTTTTATTTCGGGTTATCATTATTTCAAAGTCGTCAATTCTGACCCAAAACACTATTTCACATTAAATTGCAAATTACTGATAGAACTCGCGCTCATGGTAAGTGTCCTATGTTTTCACACATTCGATTGCTTGATTCGGGGTCTGTGCGAATAGTGGCCCATTTGCTTATGGATTCACTGTCGCTCATTAAGGCGTGTGACACGCAAAGGTATGGTAAATTTTTTTTCATCATTTATTTTTTGCAAAATTCATAACCAACCTCGGTTACTAATTAACCCATATCCAACATTTGTTGTATATGACCATTTCACAAGTACAACGTTTGTCACATGTTGGTATTACGTGCAGGGATATACGCTGACAATCTAACGTTTCAGAGAGACTACTGTGCCCGCAACAGAGGAAATCGTGATGGCAAGGAGAATTTCATTTATGTTGATAGGGACATGTTTAACTATGATTAATAAACTCAATCAACAATCAATCGATTATTACTTTTTCGGCAGTCAGTCCGAAGGGACAACAATGCCACGACTATGGGCTGACATAGACATGCTCCGTCGTATGCCATCAATTAATATTATGCTAGAAAGAAATTTGAAAACATGCAAGAAAGGAATGCTTAACTGTTTAATGCTGAGGTGTGAAGATCTTCTTCCTCAGCAAAACATTCTCCAGATATACAGAAGCGATAAGCCAGATCCTGTAACACCTGAAAAACTTTTACTAAACGGCATGTTAGTAAGCTATGGACATAATCGCGTAGTTTTAAGCTCTGAGTTTTTTCGGAAACGTACGAAACTGCTTTTTCAACAATTAACGGACCATTATTCCACCTTTACCACCGGTCCTTCAGTTAGTTGGTCAAACGATATTGACATCGTACATGCATTGGATTTATATGGGGTCATTCCTGATATCCAACTGTGGATAGACAGACATAGACCGGGGCACTGGCCACCTCTAGAATTGTTTGAGGAGGCTAACAAATGCAAGTGTTTCTTTGTACCCGTATGACATCCGACAAGTAACAGTAAGGATATCGAATGGAGATTGTCTCCAAACCTTAATGAGAGGAAACTCATGTTCAGTTTAAACAGTACTCAGCTAAAATATTATGAATTGCTGAAAATAAAATAAAAATCACTATTAAATGAATCACACACCCTATATGCGCTTACAAGCGAGGTCTAAATATAAGACATATATGTATGAAGTTTCATTAAAATATCTCAATGTTTTCTGAAGCTTTTGAGCATAAAACTTTTGTTTTTATTTTGTAATAACGGTTACCTGGACATTAACCCCACCTACTTTCTACGCAATCCCAAGCAAGGTCTCAATTTTTTGGTATATATGAATGAAGATTTATTTCAAATATCTTAATGTGTTCTCAGGTTATTGGGCGGAAACCGTCTTTCTATTTTAAGTAACAGTATCCTGGACCTTGAACCTACCACTTTCATACGCAGTCCCAAATGATGCATTGATTACATATATCTATAATTGAAGTTTTATTGAATTATCTCAATTCGTTCTCAATTTATTGAGGGGAAACCATTTTTAGTTACACTGACCTTAACCTCACCAAACCCAACCACAATCCCATGTGAGGTCTCAATATCAAGTGTCATTGTTTTTAGTTTAATTAAAATATCTCAATGAGTCCCCAAGTTATTGAGCGGAAACGTGTTTCTACTTTTAGTCACGATGACCTAGACCCTGACCCCACCCACCCTGTATGCCATCATAAGCGGTGTCTCGATATAAGGTAGATATGTATTCAGTTTCATTTGATTATCTCAATGCGTTCTCAAGTTATTGAGCAAATACCGTTTTCACATGTTTAATACCAGTGGCTTTGAACTTGACCCCACCCACCCGATAAGCAATCCCAAGCGAGAACTTAATATAAGGTATCTATTTCTTAAATTTCATTAAAGTATCTCAATGTGTTCACAAGTTATTGAGGGGAAACCTTTTTCATTTTGAGTAACAGTGACATTGAACTTGACCCCCACCGCATATGCAATCCAAAGCAAGGTCTCGCTATAAGGTATGTTTCAATGAAGTTTCATTAAAATAGCTCAATCCGTTCTCGAGTTACAGAGCGAAAAAAAAGTTGAAGCCGGAACTGACCTTGACGTGTGCCCTTGACCTTTGACCTAGGTATCTGGGTCATTTTCGCGACACGCCTGTGAAGTCTGCAAAATATTTGAAAATACATGCTTCTGGAATTGATTTCTTAAATTTGACATTTAACCTTGAATTGTGACCTTGAATTGTGACCTTGATCTTGGACCTAGATACCCGGGTCTTGCGCTCGACATTCCGTCTCACCACGCTTCTTCCAGGTTCTTGAAAATCTATACATGCTTATCAAATATATGCTCCGGATAAAGTGTTAATGATTGATGTCTTAAATTTAACGTTTGATCTGGACTTGTTACATTGACCTTAAACCTAGGGAGTTAGGTCTTACGCGCAACACTTCATGTTACCATGCTTGTAACTTATCCCAAGTTATTAAAAAATCAATCCATTGTGTACAACGAAATGCTCGAGACAAATGATAAAGTATTGATTTCTTAAATATAAAATTTGACCTTGAATTCCGACCTTGACCTTGGACCTTGCGTGCGACACTCCGTCCCAAAATGCTTGTCCCTTCTGCTAAGTTATTTGAAATTTCATTCATGCTGGAATTAGTTAAGATCCGTACAACGTGTTAAGTATTGATTTAATAAATTTGACCTTTGACCTTGTATTGTTACCTTAACTTTTGACCTAGGGACCTGGTTCTTGACACTCCGTCTCAGCATTCCTGTTACTTCTCCCAAGTTATTTGAAAATCCATCTATGCTGGAAAAAGTTATGCCAGAGCATAACGTTTTCCAGCATAGATGGATTTTCAATGTTTTTTCGCAGCCCACCCGCAACCAGGTGCATTCCTTAAATACGTCCCGTCTTTCAAAGGGGCTTCTAATATATAATCACTAACTGAAACAAACATGTACCGTATCGGTCAAGCGCAGATGTCTGCGCTCGACCGCCGGATCACAGGTTCAACTATTTTACATCATGCGTTGAACCAATAGATTTCAGATAACACAGACACTTAATGGCGTAATTTAATCAATAGTAGATTACGCAGACACCGAAGGCAACTACACGTTTTCTAACAAAATTAAAAATCCCATTTTAAAATGGCAATATTTGTCCCACTTTCAAAGTGAGAATTTTCGAAATTTAAACGTTTGAATTATACATATAGAAATACGCAGAGATATGAAATAATATCAAAGTTTAACTAAACCAAAATACTTAGTTTGCCTATCTAATAAAATAACAGTTTTTTTTCCCATTTTTAAAGTGGACTTTTTTTTATAAGACAAATTTTAAAATGATTATTAGTACAAACAGTATGACAACGCTTAAAATGCATAAATATGAATTAATAAAACATGCTTTAAATGTAAAATCCCACACGAAATGTGGGACAAAAGTCCCATCGGACGATAATAAAGAATTCGCTGAGAAACGAAAATTCCACGGGGAATTCAATGGTGCACCTACATTTCATAATGGAAAAATGCAATATTTATGTGAAAAACATAAATTGTTGATCACAATTTAGCATTTTATCGTATACTTGAATATATTAAATAGCAGTATCTCAAATAAAAAAGGGTACTTCAGTTTGCGAAATTCGGTTTCGCAAACTTATTTCGGTGGCCGTTAACAGAGTTTTATTAAAATGTAGACTTAAACACGGAATTAAATCACCCAAATATAATCATAGCATGCATATTTATATAAGTATAACTATTCGTCAGTAAACACGAATTGCAGTGTACGGGATCATGCACATACATGTACACTTCAAAGTCACATATATTGCCTGAAAGCCGGGTTGCGTCGACCTTACGCGAGCTTGCGTAGATATTTTTTTCAAAAACGTGCTTCGGACCTACGGTGCCCTTGCATGCCTTTTTCAATCGCTACGTCGTCGCAACAACCGCAACAGACATTAGCGCAAGCGCTTAAATTGATGCGTCGGTCTTGCGTCAATCACCCGTCGTGCGGGCAACGTAAAGGCACCGTGCGCATATCGTGCGATCAACCTACGGGCACTCTTTTTGCTTCAAAATTGCCTGTCTCAAGCACGCCAGGTTACTTCCTAGCTTAGTACTTACAGCTTGCTTGCGCTAAACGCACCGGCGACGCATGAAAGGAACTGACAACTCACGCACGCCACAAGACACTTGCGGTTATCGCATTTACTGCTAGGCGCTACGTGCTTCGTATAAATACCCGCGTTTATTTGCATTATTTTAACACATTTTCCATATTATGTCTTTATTTCACGTGTTTTACAGTCATACTGCTAAATCAAATAATTAAATCATTAATCATATTTTTGTAAAATAATTGACAAATTAACCAGTGCATATTCTGATATACATGTCAAATTAAAAGTAGTAAATGGCGCCGCTTCATTCAAGCTATTTATGAAACAAAATATAGATATTCGTGTTTTTGCCAATGTACCATTGATGTATTGCGGCGACCGTGCGTACAACTTGCGGTGAATGTGCGCTTTACTATGGGCTGGCTGTGCGTCGACATAAACAGTAATTTACGGTCGCACGGTGTCCGTAAGGTCGCCATATGACAGACACACGCCAATCGCACGATTCGCAGACACATATGCGGTCTGCTAAAACTGAAAACGCGCGACATACGTGCGGCGAACGCACGTCACCCGTTAGTTTGTCGCACGAATTCCACAAGTTCTTACGAAACGCATGCGTTCGCCTTGCGATCTCAAACTCGTGCGTTTGGTCAGCTGTCTGCGGCCATCGCAATGGGTTGTGACCGAGGCTTTGATTTGTTGATAACGTTCATTAGCACAAAGCAAACAACATTAAGTATATTTCGGCATAAAGGAAGTTCGTTGCATATTCCGTTTAATGTGTTTTCTATATTTCAGTGTCTTCAATGTCACCAATGTGTTTTTATGATGCAGTGAATGTATATACTGCCACGTAATCTATACGTTGCAATAATGCAGTAAAAAACATGAACGATAAATATTGTTAATGTCGTCATGCATTATGTTTTAGATGCTGTAAGACTTAAGGTTTGTTCTTATTTGTGTTAACAGATGCATGATTTATCAAACGGGAGTATTATTTTCCTGAGAATCTGGACAAGCGTCTCATTTGAACTCAATATCTGAATATGGAAAGTCGTTTTATGCAGTCAAATGTACTGTTTCTATTGTGTGCAACATATATTGATAATTGATATTAACATTATATTTCAAAATATGTTAACGTGTTTTAAAAAAAAGTGTACGTTTGACAAACCATGCATTTAAGAGCAATCATAAAACAGCAACTATACACATGATGTTTACGCAATACATTATTTCAGTGATATATATTTTTTGGCAATACCATAATAATGCCACGTTAGTTGAATGATATTTTCTTGTATTAACATAATGATGCCACATTATAATGATCAGTAAAGCTGAATGATTTAAATATCTGTAACATTTCAATTCTAGCAGTTAGCATGCATGTTATATAAGGCATAACCTTTTACTGCTTGTTAACTCAATTACATATTTATTATATATATTATAATCTACATCTCTGATTTCCTTTCGTTGCAGAGGGATTACTGTGCACCCGAGTTCTACCTCGGCTTGTCCATACGACTCTACTCTGCACTCGAAGATGCCGGAATGACGGTGCAAACAGTGATGGTCAGGAGGAAGTGATATTTACCACAAGAGATGTGTAAAACAATGCAGGCATAATTATTCTAATACCTTGGTCGTTTTTTTTCCATTTTGGCAATTAGTCTGAGGGGACTACAACACTAGTACTTCAGTATGACATCGGCCTACTAGCAGTGGCTTCGGATATGCATGTACTGAAAGAATGGCAATCATGGAGACCAGGGATGGAGAACGTGAAGCTGCTCAAGGACGAGGATCTTCCTCCACAGCAGTACCTCCTTCAACAGCAGTACCTCCTTGAACTGATCAGACGAGATTCACCAGAACCAGCGTCGCGTGAAAATACGTTTACTATAGTTGTACTTAACAGTGCAAAGGTACAAGTTGGTACTTATATGTTATTAGTTAGCTAAAACATATGGTTGAAATGTTGACGACAGTACTTATAATATAGAACGTACGGCCGGTCCGTCTGCTAATTGGTCAAAACAATATGACAATGTTGATGCATAGGATTTAACGAGTTGATGCCTAAAATCAATCAGTGGATAGACAGACATAGACCGGGTCACTGGCCTTAAAAGAAATTGCTCAAGTCCGCTTAAAAGTGCCCTTGTTTTCTTGTTCTAACAGGTCATCCTAACAGCGACACTAAACATCTGGAATGGAGACTGTCTCCAAATCTCATCGAGAAGATGCTTATGTTTAGTTTAAAGATAACTGAACTCATATATTATGTGTTCCTGCAAATCATCAAAAAGTCAATATTATATAATTGAGTATAAGGTGGTATCACGAGTTTTCATTGAAGAACGGTCTTATTTTACACAATTGAAGTAATAACATATAGTTATGTTCAAAATAAAGGCACACTTACAATATCCCGTTATATAATACTCAGAATATTGAGTAACATATTAAGTAACATGATATAAAACTTTGCATATGAGGAAACTATACGAATTCAGAGTATGATTAAATCAAATATTAATTGCAAATAATCATGCTCAATGACATAACCACTATATTAAAATACAATATCATACAGATGATAGGAAGGATATGTTTGAACCTTCGCGGACTCTTTTATACGAACACAGTGGCGTCATGTTTCTTGTATGTACACGAAACAGTTCAACTGACCGGGCAACCTTCAAAACTTTCGCACACCTCGAATTATACACGTACATATTTACAGAAACATTGAGTACCAAGTATTTTATTTGAACACAGTTTTCGTGTTTGTTACTGCTTGCTATATACAAAAAGCATAAAACCATTATTTTAAGTGTTTAACTTACATTTGTTGTTGTAAATGATTTGTGTATACGTTTTGTCCTTTGTACGCTGTAGTTAAGCGTTGATAAACGTGTTGTTTCTCATAAATGTCCCATACTTTCATGCTAGCTATCGCAAGTATACTGACTGACTGTAATATCATGAAATACCTATTGTTTTCATGTTTGTATGTTGCACGGTCTATAGTACATTGCATCGTACTCGCCACGCATTGTATTTTATAGTTTTATTATCATATACAATGATAATGTCTAGTCGTTTTATGACGTTAAGTGTGAAACAATCTAACCTTCATGATATTCACCAGCGACAGTTCTAGTAGCCCCAGTACCGCCACCAAAAGTAATACAGGTCGTGCCTAAAACACACGGGCTGGTTGTGTGACGTATTGACACATTTAAACGTTGTAAAAAAGTATTGAGGACTGTTTAAATTGGCAAATATAAAATATATGAACAAGTTAAGATGTTGATTATGCTAAAGATATATCAAGCTGCCAGTAAATAATTAGTTCATGTTTGAATATCAATGATAAATCAATATAATGGTAAATTAAAACAAAAGCAATATATCAGCATTTACAATTATTTATTTTTTGCAACTTTAAAATGGATGTCAAAAAAATGATGAACATTTTGTATCAACTGGTGTGCATCCTTACACATGTTTAACTACAAGAAACTTACATGGTTTATTCAATGCGTAATATATTTTATATGCAAATAAAGATGTGTTTTCTCATATTGTTGATATTAAACTTAACTGATTGTATTGTGAACAATTTGAAATGTTTAATGAACTTATTCCAATATAATGCAGGCATTTCTTGTCTTTTAAATTGCATGCAACTGAGATAATTGATATATGGTTTCTGTCGCAGACTTCAGAAGCCTGACGGTTATTTAACAATCATCATCATCATCATCATCATCAACAACATCATCAGCATCTTCATCATTATTATTATTATTATTATTATTATTATTATTTATTATTAATATTATTATTATTATTATTATTACTATTATTACCATCGTCGTTGTCATCGTCTTGTCCTTAAACTGTTACTCTAGCCTATTTTTACAATTGTGTGCTCTTTAAACTTTACATATCGTTTTACAAATGACTAACATTTCTACACCTAGAAATGTCAATCTTTATTAAATACAAAAATATAAAGTGTGTTGGAACAATAAAAATGCCTCTTTCGTATCCACAAACAAATTCTGTACACCAAGAGCGGTTCCAATCGCATCAACAGCAAAGTCAACATAACGTCAACGTCCAATACGATGAGAAAATGCTCTCAGTTACAAAGTTCTGTCAGAACTACCTTTCTCTTGCCTACAAATACAGTTTTCTAAAACATGATTTCTTGGCAGTACGCATCACCGAGTTGATGTGTTATCAGGGGTGTGTAATCAGTCAAGTTGTGCTCAGGCGAGCTAAATAAAACAAAACATAATCAATGTGAATATTGTATATCCGTTATTGTTCAGGTTCCCCACTTTACCTTAAGTTTACAATGATAACAACAAAGTTATTGCCTTTTGAATTAAGACAATCATGTTGATGATGATGAGTTAAAGTTCAATTGTTTAATCAAAGGCTATACGCTATGCATTGTGTATAACGAACATATGCATTGAAAAACTCATTTAATTGACTTTATTTGGGTATTCAGGTATTCGATTACAACTGCACATGACATAAGACAAACACAATACGTACTATGTTAGAACTCATAGCATATACCTACAAATATTGACATGCATCACGCTTAGCTTGTGTTACGAACTGTATGATTGAAACAAAAGCACATTGATCTTCAGCGAACCATGCGCCAATCAACGACTCCAAATGCGACAAACAGTGCATTGTTCAAGGGCACAACTGATGTTCGAGGCTTAAATCTTGATAATCTAAATTATTAACATACATATATGAAATTCAGACTGATTCAAGCGAATATTCAAATGCCATAAACTTAATTTCGACTGAAAAGTATAAAAATGGAAAAATAACAGCCACGAGGTAATCGATATCCAGCCTAGAGCGGTATATAGCAATATATAGGGAAAACATCTTTAACTCGTCATAACTTTATTATCGTTTAAATGAATCCTTAAGTACAAATGGTTTGATTAAATTCAATCGTTTATCTATTCATTGGTATATTTTTTAATGTTTTAAAGTTACAAACCTTTACTTCATTCTAAGTTTGAAATAGGTAACCATCTCAATTTACTATATATTTCTACTGTAAATCGGGATTTTTTGGTTAGATTTTACGCCAAATATTTGAACGTTTTGCTTCGCTGGTAAAAAGTATTCTCCCAAAAGCTTAGGTGCAAATGGTTAACAAAATATAATATATCTATTATAGAATATGTACATTTCATGAATTTATACAAATCTTATTTTAGTCCTTTTTTGCGTTTAAAATTAATTGGTGTTATACCTTTTTGTTTCCCTCAAACTTCGGGGTTTTCCGCGACGTTTGCTCGGGCATGACAACTATCAACGGACAAAACATGTTTTCTTCTCGGGGATATTGGTTTTATGGGGATAATAAAATAAGGACCATATTAGTGGAAACTGAGGGTTACCCTAACCGAGTATTTGGTGTCTTACCAGATTCATCGTCAAATATCGAATCTAAGTCCAAACAAGGGTTTTAACTTAATGGAAAATAAAATATCAACACGACATTCAATGAAATATGAACCTTAAAAATAATTATTTAGTGTACTTTCATGCAGAAAGTTCACGTTGTTAAAATAATATATTCGAATCTTTATACGAGTTGTTGACACGTATTAAACAAACATCAATACATAAGTTTTAGGAACTAAGGAATATATCTAACTATAACTATATTAAAAAAGTCATATTATTTAAAAATGTATTGTATGAACCATTTTATTTTGAACGTTGTTTATTGCATGTATGTAGATTTTGGTGCTGTTTTTTTCTTATTTCAAATTGAACAAATTGTAAATTTTAGTCAAACAATTAATCTACAGATGCAAAACTTACTTTTACAAATGGAGCAGATATTTCAGAATATGTGAGTGGAAACTCTTGATTGCTATGTAACACGGACTATGCTTATTTTATTTAGTCTATTTAAACTTTTTTCAACTTTCTATTTATTTGCTAAACGGATATTTGTTAGATTTTCAAATAATAAAAATAATGACCATTTTTTAAGATTAAGTGTGCACGGATTAAGCATATTCGTATATTCTACCTGTTTCAACATCTAAACTATTTTGAAAAAACATAATTTGCTGATAGTTTGACCCTTCTTCAGTTGTGGCCCCACTTCCGTGGTCAACTTAATCCGATAAGATTTGACGACGGTATCATAAACATGGCTATCTGAATACCTCGACTCTTATGAGGGATAATCGTGTCCGTTGTGGAAGGATAACATTTATTAATTAATAAGAACATACGTTTATTAAATAATTTAACTTTTATAATGCGAGGGAAATACATTTGGTTGTTTTGAAAGGGGTAAACACTTATGCTGATAAAAAAACTAAATCACTGAAGAAACTTCTTTTTATCAACCTAAACAAAGAACAGTCTCAATGTACAACTTTTTATCTAACAAACATTTCTTCTCCAATGGTCAAACAGGAAAATGAGGAAATTCGCACGTCTACATAAAAAAAAAAATAGATGATTGTTTTATAAAACTATATTATTTTGATGTTGATGTTTCTATTAATTAAATTAAGAAATAGTTGGAAGCTAAATACAAAGCAATTCAATATATGACAATTCACTAACTTAAATCTAAAGAAACGTGATTGTTTTTTAAAACTATATTATTTTGATGGGGACGTTTCTTTTAAAATAAGTATAAAATATGTTCAACATAAATACAAATCAATTAAATGTACATGTATTGAGGTATATCGTTTCTTAGTATAAACACCATTTATATACAAATTAGAAGAACAACTTATTCAGCTGATTTCATCAGCTTCATCATGCTGAACTATGATTCCTTTATTAAATTAAATAAAGTTCAATTAATTAATGTACATATATGTTATTATTTTTTATTATCAGAAATCCAGAAATCAATTTAATTGTATATATTTAAGGACGATTCTTGCGGCTAAACATTGCAATTTAACTTATCGGTACTTTTATGTTTGCCCATGACCCGACGCCTATCGATTGAAAGCAATAAACCAAGGAAAACGACACCGGGTTTCTGCAATGATCGGCTGCAATCGCCGAAGCGGCTACGTGGATTATTGGATTTCAATAGCGCACCAGAGTGGCGGTTATTCTTCCATATGGATTATATAGACTCAATCAGTCATTCAGTAGGTATTTGGAAGTCCAATACATTAATCAATTGAATAAATCACTGCATTTCTTCAATATAATATTGGTATAATTTTTTAAATAATAAATATTTATGTATGCAACTACATGCATTATCCTCGCAAGATGTTAATTTGGAAATACATAGGTGTACAATAGAAAACAGTATTTGGTTGAGTAACAGTTAATTACTCAAAGTTTAATAGCTCACGTGGGCCATATTTCACAAACTTATATACTTTTCTTAAAATTATAAAATTCCTAAATATGTGTGTGCTTCATTTTAATCGTATATTGTATTTGTTATTGGTAAAGATAAATGCTAATTAAATACATAGTCACATTTATTCAGGTTTAAACACACACGACAATTGATCACCGGAAGAAATTTTGCGAACGTCAGTAGTATCACGTATAGAATCCATAACACTATTTGAGATGAAGTCCTTGGGTATAATAATTACTTATGCTTACAAACGTACACAAAGCATAAGTAAGTCATTGAAGCCTTTACATATGTCGTCTCCACATTTTCAGCATGAAATATTCATTTTCACATATTTACTTTGATGTCAATTTTTTCATTAAATGTTAGTTAAGAACAGAAAACTATTGCCACGATTGGAAACAAGAATAGGCTTATGTATGAATATGCTGATGAGACATTCTTACTTTCAAGGGACGAGTGTGATCTTCTCGCTATGGGCTATTTTGTTGGAAAGAATGACACCCTTTCTCCTCTGTGTATTTCATAAACTTCCCTCGGCCTTTCAACTTGCGGGTTGTCCTTGCATGTATGGAACAAACGTCGTAAAATGATGCTTAATGCGGATTGGTCATATCTATGACACTTTCCGTCTTTTATTGCCTTGGCGTTACAAGTTAGTTGAGACCCCGCCGGAGCGATACAACTGCTGTTCAATGCGCATGCGTTCCAGACATCAACCACCGTTTTGGTGACGTCATCAAAATGGTAGATCACAAATCCGGCCTCAATTTCACCGAAATATCGAAATTTGCATATGTCCTCACCCAAGAATTGAATCATTCCTATGTCTGTGTATTTGGCGATTGACAATGACGAATCGTATGGATAATACCAAATGGAGAATTTACGGCTGTATTCCAACGCAGGGTCAAGGTCACTGGTAATTATTCTTGCTGAACTGTCCATCCACCACACCCAATTGTATTCGTGCAATGCATCCTAGGAAAGGAAAAAGTAACGTGTTCAGTTTACACAGTACCAAATAACTGCGTACACAATTTCGAGCAACCAGAATTCACCCATTTCCATTTGAAGTTGGACGTTGGAACAGCATACAAGATAGTGAAAAATGTAGAACATGTCAAATGAGTGAACTGTATTGGAGATGAATTTCATTATTTAGTATAATAAACATATTTCGCTGAAGACATACAATGTTTTACATAGGCTACCTCAATCACCACATGTTTTAAATTCAAAGAAATTAATAATACAAAGTAATCCAGAAGATACAATTAGGTTTTCAAAAATTTGTATTTTTAAAGATTGTTGGATAAACATTTGCGTGAAAACTAAAACAATACACAAACCGATAGCAGAGTGTTTCCTCCATCGCACGAGTACGTATTTACAAACGATTTTTGTTTCTCGTACATATGTAATAACACGCTAAAATTAGCATTTTGAATTGTAACGTTTGCCCTTTTTCCATTACAATGCATTATATTATGCATCTGTATGGTTTGTACATGTACTATGCTATTTTTGTGATGCATTTATGACATGTTTTCACTAATAAACTGAAAGGTAACCTCTTTTTACTTTGTATAAAGACCAATTCAATAGAACAGTTTTTTTAATTAAACAAAATAAGGATTTTTTTTTATCGAGTTTGCTAATTTGTTTTGTGTTATTTTATGTTCAAAACAAAGGAATACCACTACGGCAATGCAATTATATGTAACTAGTATAATATAATGTAATTGTAATGATACTTTTTGTTGAATCAAGGTCAGTTTTATTTTAAGAAAACAACAACCCATACGGAAACAATGAGTTTTTGTCAACTCGCCTGTGGTGGCATTGATAAAGATTATTAACTAGAAATAAGGTGAACTCTTCAACATATTGTTGTATATTATCATTTAATTCTCTGACAAAGGTATGCATTGTTTGAACATTTATATACATAATCGAAAATGGAATTCAAAGTGTATAAATATCTGGTATTTGTCAAGTACAATTTCCAGCGCATAGTGTTTAATCCAACACTATTAGTTTGAATTTCTTTTCCAATTAAGTAAAGAAGAAAATAAGAATGTTTATAAATACGGTATTTATTCAACACAATATTAATAGAGAAATAAACTCATGATCACTTACTTTAATGATTAATGGTTTCCACGCATACGTGTACATATTTGACACATGTTTTGGATAATTCCGAAATTCGAACTTTCTGACGGTACATATGTTGCAATACTTTCCTAGCTGAAACGGGATATTGGATATTGATATAATTGTATTCTAGTATTGTGTGGGTGAAACACGTCTTTTAATAACTTTGATTGAATACAAAACAAAAACACGTTTCCTTATAATGAAAAAAAACGATATCTTATTCATACAGAAATGGCGCAGATCAAGAAAGAAATAAAACTAATAAATTATTTTTTTTTGAACTAACACAAATCTAAAACAAGAGGGCCACATGGCCTTAGAGCGCTCCTCTGAGTGAGCAGATCGTAACATTTTGGGCAGTCTTGAAAGAGGGTAACCCAATGAGCGTTCCTGTAAAGAAGTTGAGCACGAGTTGTTCTTTGAATGCAATTGTTGAACGAAGACCCACAACGGACGACGGACAAAAGGCGGTCAAATAATGGTAGCGATGGCGGACAAATCATGAGGGATATAACGTATGTGTTGAAACTAAGTCAATAAAAGGACTTTGTCTACGAAACAGTTATATTGTTCAGCATAATATAATACGATGGAAATATGCGATTTCAAGTGGTACGCATTAAATAAGTTATTTACATTATTATGACAGTTTTACAAAACCTGAGGAGTCGCACGAACAAAAGAAAAACACACCAACATACAACAATTAAGCAAAGTAGCTACTCTAACACCTGACAATAAATGTGTTGATTATAGTGTTTTGTATAAGAAAAATGTAAATACACAAGTCAATTGTAAACAAGAAAAGAGCCAAACAACACGACATTAATTTTAATGGTGTTATTTTTTGTCTTAGAATGCGAAAACCTTTGTATAATTATATAAACCTTATAATATCCCCATATTAGTATATACATTTTAATGAGTTTTACTGAAGGTGACATCCTGGGTCCCTTTTCGTATACATACATGTAGTCCCTTTAATTGTGTCATACCCTTTCAACGTCTGACGCCCCAAGACCCATATCGTAGTACAGCACTTTTACGTCATCATATTTTGGTAAAATCTTCTCGTATATGCTTTTAAGCAGACCCTGGCTGATGTCAAAGAATTTAGAACTCGCCCCCGTTACAATGACAGGAAATGACGTCACTGTGATGTTGGGAATTCCCGATGGCGGAAATTCCGCTTGCTTGGCAATGGGGTAGTGAGCGACTATTTTTAGATTTTCCTCAAACTCTTCTTCAAACCATGAATTACACGTATGGTTAAACGTACCTAAAATAAATAGAAAACATATTCGTTTCTCATCATCATCATAATCATCATCATCATCAACATCATTATCATCAGTATCAACAACTTCATCATCATCAGCATCATCATCATCATTATTGTCACCTTTGTTATCATTGTCAACATCATTTCATAATCATCATCACCATCACCATCATCACCATCACCATCATCATCATTATCATCATCACCATCATAATCATTATCTTTCGTACAACGCATGAATCGAATGTTTTTTTTTCTGTCGCATGGAAAATAGAGTATTATCAACGATACCCTTTGCGATTTACGAGAAATTCCAAACTTTAACAAAACAGGTTAGTATGACTTCTTCTTTTAGTACCACCATCTTTTATAACAAAGCCTAATAAGGTTAAGCTCCGACAAACACTATTGACAGTTAACAATTGTTTTTACAAAACAACTTGTTGATTTGAACTTGTATCAGATATTTTGAATGCACATGCACTTTGATTATACATATTATTGATATCGACGAAAGTGAAAAAAAACAAAACACAAACAACACAAAATAAAAAAAAACAACAACATAGAACTGCGAGACGCCGAATTTCTTTAAAAACAAGACCGACTGAATACCACATTTTCTATAACCATGCATACAATAAACTAATGAATACCATATTTCAGAGTTTTCATTGTTTTCCGACATTCGATAAATATTGCGACATAGCTAAATTTAGAAACGACAAGCATGCCAAGCATGTCAGACATTACGTGATGTCTAGGAACTGCCCATTGGGATCGGCATCGTAGACACTTGCGATGTGGTAATCTTTAAAGAATTGCACGAGCTACATTGAACTATTACAAGTGGGTGCATTATGTCGACATAAATGAAGCAAAAGCATTTAAAATTCATGTGGATGTACGGGGATGTTTAAGAGAAACAGACACACACACAAATAGAAATAGAGATTAACAGATGTATTCACATTTATACATGGCCTTGTCAAAAAAACGAATACATAATAAATTAATGAATTAATTAATAATAAAGTATAAATAATTTAAAATGTATGTTGTTTGTTTCTTTTTGCCTATTTGATGAGCATTATGCATGAAAGAAAAGAAAGAACATCGAGAGAAAATTCAAAACACACAGGAAAAAGTACTTTTTGGATAAAAATATTTATTATTTATAATTAAATTTATATTTATCAAAAGAGGAAAAAAAATGAAATTTAGCAAACACAAACATAAAAATGCACAATTTTACAGATTAGGGCAAATAACGGTTTAGAAACAACAGGTTTCAGTCAAATAACAGACATCCAGTTGAACAAGCGTCTCACATTGTTTTGACAAGGAAGCCTCCGGAAAACCAAGCGAGCATGGCATGCAATCATCCCGTGGATCTTGCCTAAGGCTTTATGTACAAATTAGATACAAAAACAACTGACCATCATACATCGATGAAGCTCCGAAAAGAGCGTTTCAAATCTTAAATAAATCGTCCCTTCTACACCAGAATGTTATATCAGGATATGTGCAAAGCTGTCTGATCGAATATTCAAGGGACGATATCAAAACAAATGTACATATAATGAAAGCATATGCCATCGTTATAAACATAACACGGTCATTGACAGGCACGATATACCAAATAACAAATTCTCAGACAACGCCGCTAACAATACGCTTAAACAAGAACAACAATAACAAAAAACAACAAAAAGAACACACACAAAACACACATTTATGATTAACACTAAAAACTGTCTTTGTACATGCAGTCAGCGCAGTATCGTTATTAGTGATGCCAACTTACAAGTTGTGTTAACTTCGTCATCTCCGTGAAGAGGTTTAGTTGTTGTTTGTGTAGTTGATGAAAGTGGTAATTTTTTGGAAATGTTTGCGTATGAAACAGGAGGGAGTCTTTTCATTTGCGATGGAACTGAAAGAAGAAGCAATAAAAACCCTTGTGTGTTTAAGTTAAAACAATAAATGTTGTCTTCAAAGTAGCTGTACAATCGATATAACTACATGTTTTGCATTTAACTGACTCCCCCACACCAAAAAAAAGCAAGACAAAACACAACTCATTATTATATATGTTAATTAATATAATAAACAAAAATATACCGTGTAAATATAGCGTTGACATTATCCCGAAAAGTAGAAATAGACCGATGCACCACAGCGTCCGTTTTCCTGCAACTAAAAGTAATTAGCATGTAAGCAATGTAGATAAGTTCAAGCAATATCAGCAACAACAACAACACTTACAGCAACCGAACAATTATATTCAGATGCAAAAATGCGATCCATCATCAGATACAATATATTTACAATCGATTTACGCTTATCATTCGAAAAGTATTTTATATTTTAAAGAATACGTTTTAAAATAAAGTTTCAAAAGAAAACTGTGTTTTATATCGTGACAAGAATACAAAACAATAGATACACAACTTTAGATAAATAACTTGTGGCTGCAGTGGTCGAAGCAGCATAGCAGGGAGACCACTGGGAGGAGTTTAGAATCTCCTCGCATCGGTTACTCCCCTTGGTCCTGTTCAGTAATCACTGCCACCGCGAGTGAAATACTTCCAGATTTTAGTGGAGACCACGCTGCGGAGAGTGACGATTTCTTGTTTTAGAACATTTGGTTATTAATTTGTATTACTACTCTCACTAAAAGGTTGCGTTATTTTCCCATGTATACACACGAGTTAAATTGAAGAAAAAAGTTCAATTAAAGAATAAATAATAACGTTTTAAAAGAGTGATGCATTCTGCTATATTCAGATACAAAGATAACATCTCAAAACGAAGTCCAAATCGTTCTATAAGGACGTTAATTCTTCAGTATGCAATGAAACACATTTATATAATTATTACTCTATATAATAACATATTGTGCTTTTACTGTGCCTTTTACCAAAGTAAAAATAACGCCGGTGAGAAATTACAGAGCTGGCAAATTATCACTTTCATTTGAGGGCAATTTAGATATACATAATCATAGCAAGTTTCGATAATATTGATACAAATAATAGCATTTAGGCCTAAATTAAAATTAAAGTGTGTTTTCCCTTTACCGACCGACCCACAAAAAAAGCCGCCAACTCAAAAATGTTTATTGTAAAATCTGCGGTAATTAATTTTGTATTTAGTTTTTTTTTCTTTCTTTAAATTTCGTATTTTTGTCTCGCTCTCAATTTCCATAAGCTACAATTTTGGTCATTAACGCGCTTGAACAAAAGTGTGAAATCAAGCGCCTATTTACCGGATACTAGTAAACATGGTGTATTTCACGTTTTTTCGTGTACCCACCGGTCGATGTATGACTTCATCATCTGTGTATATAATTACGTTTTGTTTTAAGGTTAGATACCAGTAAATAGTAGGGTGATCCCTTGGAAGTTGTCCGTATATGAACTAGTTTTTGTTTTCTTCTATCAACAGAAAGAGACATTTCGCATAACGGATACTGGTTTTAATAGTTATTTCGTGAACACGACTTGTCTTTTATGCAGTTTGATGTATCATGACACCGAATTACTTGAAATTGTAATATTCAGTAATTTATGTATAGGCAGCATGTGCTTTTGTCAAATTCGCGAGTGTTTCTTACGAGCGACTAGGTAAGCTATCCTACTACCCCTGGCGTCGGCGTCGGCGTCTGAATTGGTTAAAGTTTTTATTCAAAAGTCTTGTAACATCAACACTACAAAATTTATTCACTTTGAACTTGAAATATATCTGTGTCATCAACTCCAGTATCAGGGTCAACATTCCCCATAACTCTGTTTTGTATTTTGAAAGAGTTATTCCCCTTTTTCACTTAAATTGTCTGGTTTAAGTTTATATCAAAAGTTGTTTAACTTCAAAAATACAAGTTCAAGTTATTCACTTGAAACTTAGAGCTAACATTTGTCACAAACCTCAGTATCAGGGGCAACATTCCTCGTAACTCTTTTTGTATTTTGACAAAGTTATGACCCTTTATCACATAGATTTTCTGATTAAAGTAGATATTCTAGAGACGTTTTGTTAATTCTATACTACATAAGATTTTCACTTGAAACTTGGAACTAAGCTTTGTCATTAATACTAATATCAGGAGCAACATTACTAATAACTCTATCTTATATTTTGACAGAGTTATGCCCCCTTTTCACTTAGATTCGATGTTTAAAGTTTATATTCAAAAGTGTGGTTACTTCAAAACTATATACGTTATTCACCTAGAACTTGGAACTAAGCTTTGTAATCAACTGTAGTATCAGGGGCAACATTACCCATAACTCTGTTTTGTATTTTGACAGAGTTATGCCCCTTTTTCACATAGCATTTTTGGTTGAAGTTTATATTCAAACGTTATGTAACTTCAAAATTATATAAGTTATTCACTTAAAACTTGGGACTAACCTTTGTCATCAACTCAGTATCAGGCGCAACATTACTCATAACTATGTTTTGTATTTTGACAGAGTTATGCACACTTTTTACATACATTTTGTGGTTAAAGTTTTTGTTCCAAAAATGTATAAAGGCTTCACTTAAAAGTTTTGTATTTTAACAAATGTATGCCTCTTCCACTATCCAAAATATGTACCAACTGAAATACTTCGAATAGTCGAGCGCGCTGCCTCTAACAGCTCTTGTTTATTTTAAATATTGAAAAGCAGAGAGGACCATCTTTCCAAAGAGATCTGACTCGCAATATCTCAATCGAAGACATTTTGCTGTTTTACAATGGTACCCTGCGAAGATTTGATTTACCTGTTTCTAACCTTCCGCGTGTTTGTTGAAATCAATTAATAAATAAAAAATTCATAGAGTTGAAACAAGTAAAAATTGGGATGTATTGTATAATCTATTGTGCGTGGTAGACGAGAACAAGAAAATTACCGACACAGTTTCGATTTCAATTAGCAAATCAACAAGTGGCAGCGCAGAAAAGTTTTACGTTTATGTTAACACAAAAGTGTATGTCAATACTGGCTTTGTTAAGAAATAATTATTCTATCAGTGCAAGTAAGTGTTCGTTGTTAAAAATGTCATTAACAAAAACACAGTTTATACGGTATTTGAGTGGACAGAGACATCCGAGTTAACAACAATTCTGATTTTCTTATTTGTGACATTTTAATCAGATTATTTTTAATTTTCAATTCAATGATTTTACATTGTTCTAGTCAACCAGAACGTATGTGTACCGTATTAATATGATTCGGGCTGTCTAGTCAGTTCAGCCATTGATAATAATACACAAGTTTTCTTGTCAGACAGTATGTATCTTTGCTGTATTAATTAATATGCAGTAGGGTATTCAGGCGTACTCCTGTACGACCGAGCGCACACAAAGCTTCGCTATTTCGTTTTGTGGTTAAAATTTAAACAGGTACGGCAATCTTGTGATCGTATTTCAATTTTCAGACGAAGCGATATGTCACCTACCTGTATACCGTAATAGCTCTATGTTTTCGGACACTTAAAAATAATTCAAATTGTTCGTGTCCAAAAATTCAGATACACAAACAGTGTCCGAAAATTTATAGACACTATGACAATATTGCAATTACGTTCGGATATGTCCGGTGTATAACGTTTGTTTGCCAAATATACACGGATAGTATCGATTAATGAGTGCGTGTGCTTGTTAAATACCACGCCAAACAGTATCCCCTTTGTACACTCACTTGTATTTGTAGCATTTGTTTTCTTTTTTGCTTTATAGTACCGCTGAGCTTTTATGTGAATAAGAATATAATGTCAGAATAATTAATGCATGTTTTTTTGATTTCATACAGGTAAACTTTTATTTGAATCTCAATCTGTCTGAATGATTCTGTATGATGAATGTATGGTATGTTTGTTATCAATTATTAAAATGAAATACACGAAATAAATATGTATCCACTAATTGAATTGCGTCGTCTTTCAAGCTTTGAAGTAAATGCAATTTCGCAGCTTTGCTATCGCGTACCTGAAACGACATTTAACACCAGCTGTGAGTAAATTAAGCAAAATGTATTGGTAAATACGAGAGACTGGATAAAACTGGTTCCTTAATTCGATAATTTCAATATCATATTGAATATACGATATTACTACTGGCATACACAATCGGGTAAATTCATTCTTTATGGCAAATGTCTCTTTATCAATTAAAGCTAATGAAACGGTCCACGGCCTCCACTCATTCATCTGCAAGGTTTTTAGACCTTCATCCGGTTGTAAAAACACATGTGCGATGTGTCATCGGATTAACGCAAACAGTTAAAAATCTGCTAACATACCACTGTCATATACAATGTCCAAAAATAAAGAGTCATTACTTATGGTTTATAATCAGGATGTCCGAAAATATATAGTGACAATAATAATTATTTTGGCTAAAAATGAGGGTGTCCGTAAATGTATAGTGAAAATATATCAACTCACTACATATTACCCAACGTATTCATCAATATAAACAACTGCAAATACAACCGCGTATCTAGTAACTTTACAATCAGGTCCTAAATTAGCATAGCGTTTGAATGATTTGTTCTTTCTTGTTTGTCCTTATTTTAACAACACATATTTTTCATATAAAAAACCCCGCTGGATCCATATTCAAAGCGTGTCGCGGGAAAACCGAGCTTAATGCATGTGCGTAAAGTGTCGTCCCGGATCAGCCTGTGCAGTCCGCACAGGTTAATCCAGGATGGCACTTTGCGCCTACAGTGGATTTATGTTTAGAAAAGACTGCACAGGCTGATCCAAGACGACACTTTACGCACATGCCTTCAGCCCGGGTTTCCCACGGCACACCTCATTCACAGAGCTCCTTGGTGAAACTAGAATGTGGCTTGATGATTGAAAATTCCCCTTGTCTTAAATGTTCTAATCAGGTACAGAACAAATACCTCCTGTTATTAATATAATATCAGGCGCGATACCAGGATTTTGAGTTAGAGAGGCGGAAATATTAAATAACTGACAATTAATTAACTGCTGTTGTCTCCTACATGTTAAGATACATGTATCGAAACGACGCATATCGCCAAACGGAACAATTTAACCAAAATACCTCAAAACAGAAACTATATTTGAAATAATTTGATTGAAAAGAACATGTAATTGTAACGAAATGCATATGTTTCAGTTATTGTTCGCTTTAAAAACCTAGTTTTGGACAATTGTAGATGGTTCGTACGCCGCTTCCGCCCTCCTCTAAATCCGCCTATCTAGCTGTTTAGCTCGAAGCGAATTAAGTGTATTCATCGTTGCAATATGGCAAATGTAAATGACATTTGCAATTACATTACTGATATAATCAAAAAGTGAAACTCAAATTCTTAATATACAAATTATCTGATGTAAATGTTATGTATGTTTTGGTTTATGATGCCGATTTTGTATATATTCGTTCCAAATGAATACTTTTATGGTTCGTTCAAATCGAAATTTAATTTAAATGACGTTACTGATTATGCGGCACATTGTGTGTACCTTTAGGAAACAGGAGAGAGCTAGCTTTGATTTTCTTTTGCAAAACCAACACACAGGTAACGTAAATGTATATGATGATATGTTGGGAGGAATAAAGCATGAATTTAGTATCGTGTAACCTACTGATCGAGTCAAATATACGACGGATAAAAAAGATCACAGACGCCGTTTTAAATATAGTTCTTGATGATAAGGTTTCATATATATATATCCTTAAATTGATTCAATTTTAAGTTGCTCCTTGCAAAGTGCATATAAGGAACTTCGATTGCTTCAAAATACTGACAACGTTGAAAGACTGTTGGCGACTAAAAAAAACCCAAATCTTGTTATTTATGATTGCATTTTTGCTAAAACGGAATCATTTGTTTGAATATTATTTCAATTTCCCACTTTTAAACTATTTTTTAAGAAACAAACAAATATTATTTTCAAGCTATTTATACCATACAGACGGAATTATATGCATGCCAGTTGACAAGTCAATCTGCGACGGGCTATGCAGAATAACTGATGAAGCGTAGTAGTTAGGGGTGTCATTAGTTTGAAGTAACATTTTAAATTTATTGGTATTTAAAAAAAATGTACTTGTTATAAATAACATGATATACACATTATAACAGATATGACAAACATTGCCTTAAATAATTAAAAGATAATAAAAAGGTAGGAAGGTGAGACTGTTAAGAGAAAAGGACCCGTTCAGGTCTCGGTTTACTGACTCGTAGCCTGCAAAAACGTAGTTCCCCGTGATACCTGTTTTGGAAATTACCCTCTCAAAAGACCGTTGGCTTCTGCCACCAGTCTAAAAAACGTTTTGCACTTTTCCATAGTTCGTCTGATGTTTATTCATATAGCGATATACTATATCGAATATTTTTTTGTCAGCAGTATCATTTTCGCCCCTTTATATCTTGTGTTTTTTTTTCGGCGTAGCATGTCTAATATCAGTTTTGACCTAGATTTGCGATAATTATGCTGCAAAAAATTGAATGCCAATAGAATTGGGCACATTTTCTATTTTTTGGGAATGCAAACTTCAAACAATGGTTGATCGTATACCAATAACTGTTGCATATTTTTGGGGATTAAAAATGTACAATATTGTTTACATAAACGGTTAAAATAAGGTTATAAACATATCTTCGACACACACTCTCGAAATGAACATAATTATGAACAATTTTACTCATTGTATGTCATGATCAGAATGTTATATTAATTCACATAATAAAATAACTATATTGATTAACCTGCATAATCGGAGCGCTCTATAAATAGCAATTACAATCCTACATTTCACGGGGACGACAGTCAGTCACACCGTACACTGTTGCCTGTTGAGCTCGCAAGCACAAATTATAAAGTGGTAAATTTCTGGTATTTTTCTGATAAGTAAGCAAAACAAAAATTAGCAAATTTGATTGAGCTTATATTTCCTATTATTTTATCATTGTGTACAAATATTATTGTCCGCTGTAACCGACTGTCGTCCCCGTGAATTAATTCTAGCGAGTACAACTCCAGCAGGAGAATTATTCTAAAAATAGCGCCGGGTAAAGCTGTGTTAATAAACACGAATCAATTAGCGTCTGGAGAATCCTAAACCCGAGAATTGCAATAAATGAGTAATTCATAAACTTACTGCTCATTCATTCCCGCTATTATTATCTGACAATGTTAATTTGTTAAATTTGCCTGACAAATTCATGTATCAATTATGTTTACGTAAATTACTAGTATTTAGCGTATTCATGTATCACTGGTGAAAACACGGGGCTGTATATAATCGGTTTATTCACGGTACAGATATTATTAATTATTGAGTTTATCTTAAATTAATTTTTGGGACCGATACGTTTTCTGACAGTGTCGAAAAATCTTGTGTCCGTGGAGTCCCGTTAGTAGGGAACGAAAAATATGGGGTCCGTGAAGTTGGTCCTCTTGTATTATATTTAGGTAAAAAAAATGACATATCAATATTAATTTCTACGCCGATTGTCTTTTTAAAAGACATTTGTTGTTTTATTTGGAATTTCTCTATTTTCCAATATATCAATAGTTCCTTTAATATTATTTTCCGATATATTTCATGCACAAGCACAGGCGTACATTCGATTTTGCCCTAAATACACCCCTGATATATGTGTCTAGTCAATTCAGACATTGGTATTAAATAGAATACATGTACTTCACAAATTGTTTTTAAAACAGTTCGTATTATATTTTATTTTATGTCTATTATTAAATCCAGTTTTACCATATATAATCTTGGTTGCATCAATCAAAATGAAGAAAGTAATTGTGATTTTCAAACAAAGATACAATTATAATGTATTGCTAAATGACGATGTTTAGGTATGACAAGGATTACATTCTCGGAATAAACAAAATATTTGTCCTACCTACCGACCCACCTTTAACATTTCGGGTTGGTAAAGGGCAAACACAAGATTTTTTAAATTTAGGCCTTATCAAGTATTTAAGCACATTCATTATGTAAAGATGGTAATGACTCGTGTGTTCCAACTTTGATTAGGACTATTGCTGTGTTTATCTGAGAACACATTAGTTTTCATATCGTTGCATGTTTATTTAAGATAAATAACGGATAAATTGCTAAAAGCCCAGGGGCCGCTTTGAAGTATCACTATTCCAAATTAAATTAAAGTGTAATTACAGTATTTGTATTCCGATTTGGAGTATATTGACAATATCCCAAGTATTCCATGCTTTCTTGGACAAAATTTTAACTTTCATGCACTAATTTGGTCATTTTGATCACAGATCGTTAAAAGTTGCAGTTATTTAATAATTTCCAATTTACATGTTGTTTGTATGCATGTTTATTCAGTTTAAAATAAACATATACAACAAAGCTATGTAATCTGGTTGTTTACACCCAACATTATGGCTTCTTCCAGAAATTGCATAACGATGATCTGAACATTGAATTATATGATGCTTTGTCTTAAAAGCTTTTTAAAAAAAGAAGACGGGATATAGTTGATACTTGTTTTTTGTTTCATTCCATCGTGCCTCATAAAGTTGCAATTCTGCTACTCTGGTTTGCATCTAGCCATTGAGTAATAAATGGTAATTAATTTGAATAATATTCTCTTTTATTGCTGTTTAATTTGAATTGCGGTGCTATGAGGTTAATTTATATTTATACTTATAGTTTTTTTATGATTTGTAAATAAATCTTGGCCAAGAGTGATGTTCGTGCGCACATTAACCGGTTTAAACCCGGAATGCTTTGCATTGACCGTTCCAAGGCGGTGACCCCAGTTTAATTGATGTGTGGTTTGTGTGTGTTAAGTGTTTTTGTGATGTCCTGTGTATTGATTTAGCAATTGGTCACTTGCCATAAATAAAGGACCTCGGGCTGCTAGTAAGAGTTCACTCTTGCTGAAGCAACTAGAGATTCGCTTTGTTTATATTGAAAGAATATATTTCATTTTAAGATTTTTTGTAATTAGTTTTATTTTTAAATAACAAAAACGTCTGGGGTCAAAATGACCTCATTACTTCAGATGTAGTTTCTCGAAATAATAGTGCTAGTATTTCAACACTGAATCACAAGTCATGAAAATATAGAATTTGCTAATTTTCAGCAAAGAACAAATGCACTTAATAATTGCTTAAATAATAATTATAATTAATCTTGTAAGCTATAACTGATTGCTTATTTTATCAAAAAGCATACATTGTGACAAGAAATGAAAAAAAAATGTGTTGTAATTTGCACCAGTATTGCTTTTAATAAACACACGAGTATGGAAAACTATTTGAACACCCTTTTCACCGTTTCGAACACCGTTGTCATGGAAACAAGCTTCATTGTTGCTCTTGGAAACTTTAGGAAGGCACTTTTTTGGTCAATTCATTACAAATTAACATTGGGCATATAAGCCAAATAATTTATAATTTTATAATTATTTAAAAATCTAAGATGGGGTTCAATTTGACCCCAAACCGTCCCAAAACGTCGGTTTTACAAAGGAGCGGATGAGGGTTCAATGTGTTTGCCAAAATAACATACTGAAATTATTATAATAAATCTTAAGGCAGAATATATTATAGATCCTTATTTTGCATTATTCCGTTTTATTGATCAAAGTAAAAATAACAATTGTGATCCAAACTAGCGTAATCAATCCCAAGTTTTTTTTCCGTTGGTGAAATCCCTACCGACGAAATTTATCGTGACCTTCCAGAAGGTGTTTTGTGTATGCGCTATTTAAAATACATGAACTTCATACAATTGGCCAAGCAACGTAATTAATTTGTAATTTAAGTGACTTAACAGTAATATAGATTAATAACGGTAACCCCACTTGCCCTATATAAGAAGTATTGAAGTATTCCTCCACAAGCACAATACCCATTGTTCAACAAATCGTTATTAAAACGATAACACTATATACATGAAGGCATACCGCATACGCCTCTTTATCCAACATAAACGTTAGTTTTAAAAAGGCAAACATTTTGGATGATATTATCGTGGCGTTAATACATCTTTTTTTCGACATTCACACGTGCATAATCGGACAGACACACATTCCCGCTGTTTCAACAACAATTTATATGCATTATATGCATTTTGTACGTTTTATACAACTGTGTGCTTTTTGATGAAAAAACGTAAACATGTTTTATATAACTACTTACATTTTTATAAAATATAAATTGTATAAAGGAAAGTGTGTGCTTTGATTTAATAAAAGCGAAAGCTAGTAAATATCGAACGTTTAAAGAGAAATTTATTTTAGACAATGTTTGGAGGCAAACAAACACAATTGAGAACTAACATTAACAATGTGTAGCGATCTGATTAAATACGCAAAAACAAGAACATAACATTAACAATGTGTGCGATCTGATCAAAGAAGCAAAAACAAGAACAGTAAATGATACTTTACTCACTCATGTTTTTTCAAGGAACACGTACTTCCAACGTCAAACGACTAAATGCAATCCTGCACAGAAAGTGTTTAATTTATGCACATGTTGCACACGGATGAACATTTTATTGACTGTTTTAAAGGGAGATTTACCATCAAACGTTACTGGATTCAATAACTTCATGTTTCGCTGTGATTTGCACGCACTCTTCTCATCGCAAGATTGGGGCTCAATTTCACGAGGGTTTGTTTAGAGGTCACCGTAGATAGGGTCTCCACTGGTACACACACCGCAAAACATTTAAAGCATATTTCAATAAACATAACGTGCTGGGCACTGCAGATATGATTCGCATCAACTTACGATTTGTTTCTTGTAAACACAATAGATACAGGTGCTGGGACACATACCAAGTCTAGACATAATGCTGCTTCGACGCGGAAGGGCTTCGTTAACTACAAAATAGGTTAGTTTAAATAATCGAAATAAACAGATGACAATTAAAGGGACAACTCCCTTCAGAGTAGGAAATAACCATGATATGTTTTAAAATGTGTCGATATTCAGCATTTAATGAAAACCAATTAAAAACATCTTAACGAGTTTTTTTTTATTTTACAATGAAATAAGAGTATTATAATAAAACGTCATTTTGTTTTTTTTTATGACGGCATGTTTTTGTAGATTGACATACATTTCGCATCTCTGTCCTTAGACATGTTATGTTCACTTTTATGTGCGGTGTTGAATAAGCAATCGGTTAATTGATTAAAATAAAAGACGTACACGGCATGACTTATTTGTGTTTATGTGTGTATTAATCTAATATCTGAAGCGTCCAAGTGGCAAAGCGACAAATAAGTTATAATTCAATCTACAAATTTCGCGCATTGGGAAACATAACATATTAAGACATTTAATGTATAAAAAAATTAGGGGATAATTATCGCCCAAATTTGTTATGTTTCTGACATTTTTGAGGACATTACTTTATGGTGTCACATACTTGCGGTGTTGCACGGAGCGAAAGAGAAGTGGCAGAAACAGGATTCCGTATGTTAAAGATAAATGTATTGACACAGTTCAACAACGTTAACTACTTGTCTTGTTTACAATATCTCGTTTGATACGGCTTTGTTTCTACACAAGTCATGAATTATGTATTTGCTCTATGCTCATAAATTAAGGGTTAGAAAGAGGAATGTATAATTTGCCTGAGAAAAACATGTGATGCACATTCATTATGTTGCTGCAATTTTGATTACATAGCTATGTGTTCTTTTAAATATGGGTAAGACACTGAGTACATGGCATGAATCACCACAGAAGTGCAACACTTATTGAAAGTATAATAAAAAACTAACACAACTATAACATTATGAATTTAACACTTGCCGATACTATTATCGTGTAGACGAAACGTGTTTTTGACTTTACAATATAATGCTATTAAGAGATAAGACAACTCAGAAAATATGTCTTTTTTCTCCTGATGTAGCAAACTGATACAAATGTTAGCTGCCTGATGTGGCAAACTAGTACAAGTTTTAGCTGCCTGATGTAGCAAACTGTTACACATGTTAGCTGCCTTATGTAGCAAACTGACTCAAAATGGTATCTGCTTGATGTAGCAGACGAATACAAAAGTTAGCTGCCTGATGCAGCAAACTGACTCAAAATGGTATCTGCTTGATGTAGCAGACTGATACAATAGTTAGCTGCCTGATGTAGCAAACTGATACAAATGTTAGCTGCCAGATGTAGCAAACTGATACGAATGTTAGCTGCCTGATGACCCAAATTGAAATTGATACACATTTCCGCTGCCTGATGTAGCAAACTGATACAAATGTTAGCTGCCTGATGTGGCAAACTGGTACAAGTTTTAGCTGCCTGATGTAGCAAACTGATACGAATGTTAGCTGCCTGATGACCCAAATTGAAATTGATACACATTTCCGCTGCCTGATTTAGCAAACTGATACAAATGTTAGTGTTGCAAACTGATACAAATGTTAGCTGCCAGATGTAGCAAACAGATACATATGTTAGCTGCCAGATGTAGCAAACTGATACTTATGTTAGCTGCCTGATGTAGCAAACTGATACTTATGTTAGCTGCCAGATGTAGCAAACTGATACACAAATGTTAGCTGCCAGATGTAGCAAACTGATACAAATGTTAGCTGCCAGATGTAGCAAACTGATAATTATGTTAGCTGCCAGATGTAGCAAACTGATACTTATGTTAGCTGCCAGATGTAGCAAACTGATACTTATGTTAGCTGCCAGATGTAGCAAACTGATACTTATGTTAGCTGCCTGATGTAGCAAATTGATACTTATGTTAGCTGCCTGATGTAGCAAACTGATACTTATGTTAGCTGCCAGATGTAGCAAACTGATACAAATGTTAGCTGCCAGATGTAGCAAACAGATACATATGTTAGCTGCCAGATGTAGCAAACTGATACTTATGTTAGCTGCCAGATGTAGCAAACTGATACTTATGTTAGCTGCCAGATGTAGCAAACTGATACAAATGTTAGCTGCCAGATGTAGCAAACTGATACAAATGTTAGCTGCCAGATGTAGCAAACTGATACTTATGTTAGCTGCCAGATGTAGCAAACTGATACTTATGTTAGCTGCCTGATGTAGCAAACTGATACTTATGTTAGCTGCCTGATGTAGCAAACTGATACTTATGTTAGCTGCCAGATGTAGCAAACTGATACAAATGTTAGCTGCCAGATGTAGCAAACTGATACAAATGTTAGCTGCCTGATGTAGCAAACTGATACAAATGTTAGCTGCCTGATGTAGCAAACTGATACAAATGTTAGCTGCCTGATGTAGCAAACTGATACATATGTTAGCTGCCAGGTGTAGCAAACTGATACAAATGTTAGCTGCCTGATGTAGCAAACTGATACAAATGTTAGCTGCCTGATGTAGCAAACTGATACATATGTTAGCTGCCAGATGTAGCAAACTGATACAAATGTTAGCTGCCTGATGTAGCAAACTGATACAAATGTTAGCTGCCTGATGTAGCAAAGTGATACAAATGTTAGCTGCCTGATGTAGCAAATTGATACATATGTTAGCTGCCAGATGTAGCAAACTGATACAAATGTTAGCTGCCTGATGTAGCAAGCTGATACAAATGTTAGCTGCCAGATGTAGCAAACTGATACAAATGTTAGCTGCCTGATGTAGCAAACTGATACTTATGTTAGCTGCCTGATGTAGCAAACTGATACTAATGTTAGCTGCCTGATGTACCAAACTAATACAAATGTTAGCTGCCTGATGAGGCAAACTAAAACAAATGTTATCTGAAAAATGTAGCAAATTGATACAAATGTTATCTGCCAGATGTAGCAAACTGATACAAATGTTATATGTCAGATGTAGCAACTGATACAAATTTATATGTCAGTTGTAGCAAACTGATACAAATGTTAGCTGCCGGATGTAGCAAACTGACACAAATAATTGCTGCCTGATGTAGCAAACTGATACAATAGTTAGCTGCCTGATGTAGAAAACTGATACAAATGTATGCTTGCTGATGTAGCTGCCTGATGTAGCAAACTGATACAAGTGTTAGTTTGCTGGTGTTGCAAATTGATACAAATGTTAGCTGGCTGATGAAAAGAATAACTTTAAACGGTTGCGCAATATTTATTGCAGGGATAAAACGATAGAAAATAGGCAAAACTTAGTTCATGCTAGGTCAAAATATAATAAAACAAAAAAGAAAAGCCCGCGCCACATACAAGAAAAAAGAAGGTTCGAAAATTAACAATCTCGCTTTTACAAATCCTCGTTCCTTTTGGAAATCAATTAAAAAGTGTATAACGAAAAAGGTTGATTCTGCTAATTCGCTTACAACCGACCATCTTTATACGCACTTTAAGGAACTGTTCGGAGAGCAGTCATTTGATAATAATTTTGAATATCAGAATGTTAATACTCAAACAGACGTGTTTGATAATTTGTTAGACGTAGAAATATCCGAGTCAGAAATACGTTCTGCGGTAAATGCTCAAAACAATAATAAGAGTCCTGGTATAGATGAACTACCAGCAGAAATGTTTAAATGTAGTATTGATATTATAATGCCGTTTCTAAAAACTTTATACAACCGTACATTTTTAACTCATGAATATCCAGAGTTATGGGGTAAAGGAATCATTATCCCTATTTTCAAGAAAGGGGACGCAAATGACCCTAAAAATTATAGAGGTATAACATTAATTAACATAATGGGAAAAATATATTCTCAAATACTTTTAAATAGATTAAGAAACTGGTCCATACAATATGACAAATTGATACCCAATCAGTTTGGATTCCAAAAACGAAAATCAATTTCTGATTGTATATTTATATTACACTCAATTATTACAAAAGTTCTGAGCGAAAAAGAAAAATTGTATTGTGTATTTGTTGATTATCAACAATTTTTTGATCGTATTGATCACAACATGTTATGGCAAAAGCTTTTAACAGAAAATGTAAGCTGTCACTTTGTGAAAGCATTAAAAGCTATGTACAACTGTGTTAAATCATGTGTATGTTATAATAATTCACTATCTGCCTTTTTCGATTGCTCAATCGGTGTCAAACAGGGAGACCCCAGTTCTCCACTGTTAGCCATGTTTTTTATAAATGATATTATAAATAATGTTTACCATGACCTTCCAGGAATTGTATGTATTGAAAATCTGAAATTATTTCTTTTACTATATGCAGATGATATGGTATTATTCGCCAAATCACCAGAAACGCTTAGAATTATGTTAAAAGATGTAGAAAGTTATTGTAATGTATGGGGACTGAAAATTAATTTTTCAAAAACAAAAGCTATGGTGTTTGAAAAAGGAAGTGCTACAACGTTTGAGTTATATATCTACAATACTTTAGTTGAAATTGTGAGTTCGTTCAAATACCTAGGCATAAACCTGTTCAAAAATGGCAACTTTTACAGATCCCAAAAATCGATCGCACAATATGCATCCTTTTCATTAAGTAAATTATTCCAGATATTTGATGCAATTGAATTACCAATACAACAAAGAATAAAATTATTTGATACTCTTGTTTCCCCAATCCTTAATTTTTGCTCAGAAATATGGGGCTTCCATCAAGCGAAAGACATTGAATTGATACACACTAAATTCTTAAGATCGCTGCTTGGCTTAAAAAAGTCTACAAATTTATCTGCACTCTACGGAGAACTCGGTAGGATCCCTTTTCATGTATGCCGCCAAATACATATGTTAAAATATTGGTATAAAGTGATAAATTTACATCATGGTCTCATTGTAAAAAAAGTGTATAACATGCTAAAGAGAGATACGTTAAGAAACAGAATTCAGGATAAAAATAATTGGGTGTCAAATATAAAGGAATGTCTTGTAACTAACGGTTTTGGTGAAATTTGGAATACCGAAAAATTGGATTTAACCACTTTGGAAATTGTTAAGAGGCGAATTATAGATAGTTATCAACAAACATGGCATTTCGACGTTAATTCTTCAACCAAACTAAAAACATATTCTCTTATCAAACATGACATTAGAGCCATATTTGCAAAAAATTCATGAAAAGAAATACAGATTTGCCCTCGCAAGATTTAGAACGTCCTCACACAAACTAGCTATTGAAACTGGTAGATATTCGAACATGTCTGTTAATGAACGAATCTGCCGATCCTGTAACATGAACCTGACTGAATCAGAATATCAATTTTTTTACTTGTTTGTCCAATGTACAAGGAGCTCAGAATGAAATATTTTAAACCTTATTACTGTCACTGGCCTACGCTAAATAAATTGGAATTGCTTTTAAAAATAACCGGTAGTACTACTTTATACAATATCGCTAAATTTATATATTATGCCGAAGTGTTGAGAATACATATCTAATTATTTACTCTGTAAATTTCACACTGTTTACTATTATGAATCCACCAAACTGTTCATTTACTGTTTAATATCTGTAATGTTTCACTATTATTATAAAAGTTATTATTGAGATGCTAAAAATGTTCTTGTTGTATGCTCCAATGAGCGTGTACTTCTCCATGTCAATATTATTTATTGTGCTTTGACATTGTATAATGTTTATGCAATAAACTCTGGACTTGGACTTGATGGAGCAAAATGTTACAAACGTTAGCTGCCTGGAGTAGCAAACTGATACAAATGTTATCTGGCTGGTGCTGCTAACTGAAACAAATATTTGCCGGCTGGTGTTGCAAACTGTTACAAATGTTTGCTGCCTGATGTATCAACTGATACAAATGTTGGCTGCCTGATGCAGCGAACTGATACAAATGTTGACTGTCTAATGTAGCAAAACATATTTAATTGAAAAAACGTTTTAATTAATATTCGAAACAGTTGGCAAAGTATCACATACCCAAACAGCACATGTTCAGGCAGATTTTGTGTTGTAACAGTCGTTTCTGTACCGAAACAACGTGTCAACCTTTGTATATGTATTAACAATGGGCCCCGCAAAATCCGTAGAGTGTGTTAGTGATTATTCATGATTTAATTCTTTCCCACTGAAGTAATTTTGTCGATGGATGACGTTTACGTCAAGGTGATGAATTACTTAAGAAATAATTTATTGCGGTAATAACTGACGGTTTGGAGTTTCGATGGCGATAAATCACGTGGGTAAACACGGGATTATTTTCAAAACATAATTATCCGTCTATAATGTGTTGCAGAATAACCCATAGTTTATTTCCTTCTTTATATGTGATATTTCTAGCCGCGTTCCGTGCCAGAATATCGGTTATGCCTTTTAGTTAAATAATTACCAAATACACACGTTTTACCGGCTATATATAGTTCCATTGACATGGCCTCTGCTATAGCTGCAAAACAAATGTCATGGTTTGCATAAGAAATGAAATGTAGATGCTAAAAAACCTACGATAAGTTTGGTTCATATGCTGACATCGAATACTTAATAACATCACAAGCAAATTGGTATTGTGTATATTGCATAAATGACCATTTACAGTCGGTTGAAATTTAGTCGATATTAATGATGGGAAATATATCATTGGTTGAAATAGGCCAATCGTACGTTTCTGTTTATAAACTGCTGCAATTGTCTATTTACCTGTATCGACTCGTACATTTTTATAACGTTTAGCATTTGCAGGTACATGAAACATATTAAAATACAGCTGCACATTATCATGTAGCAGTATTTAAGTTTAACGCAAATGTATTCACCTACAAATATATTATACAAACATACAGTTATAACACTGTTTTTGTTGCTATTTTAGCACAAAACATACATGCTATTTTTAACCAGTTTAACAATATATTTACACAAAAAAACAAGAATCACATATAAATCTCTTACATGTCAAATATATATATTCAAAATGTCATATATAGCAGTTTTACTTTGAGACCTTGCTTTCAAATGGGTCATGTGTATACATGTCGATAGACTGAATGCATTCTCATTTACAAAGTATGTGTGTCTGCAAACACTTCCGTTAAAGACATTGTTTAACCATTATTTAGTTGACCCCGATACATCTGGAGTATTGTATCCATGTGTATTGGCACCTAGCTGTGGTCTCAGTGTGGCGAAACTTATCATCTGAGATCAGTACATAGCTGTAGAGGTTGAAACAGTGACGTTCAGCTACTGGTCAGTCAGCCGAGAGAAAATAATGCAGATAGTGATACGTGGCAAATTTTATGGGGACCAATACACAGTATGGAGAGATCAGACATTCCTTTTAAGCCGCATTAAATGTAGAAATTGTAAAATTTAAAATAAACGATTCAACAATAATTTAAGTGTATGGGTAAATATAAGTGCATGTTTCCAAAAGGCGTACATGGTTCGACAAGCCTTTGCCTTGTAAATCTTTCTTCAACTCGTCGGATAAATTCAGGCACGCAAATACACTAACCTAATATTTTCTTTGACTCGAATTGAATTTAATGATAGTTTACATGCAGTATCCTTATCAGGTGGGTATGGGCATATTGTTACGCCGTTTTGGTTTGATGATTTTTAGTTATTTATTTACTAAGGATTATATATACATGTAGGACATAACCATGGGCAAGTTTCCATGCGAGATTTTATTAACTAATTTCTCAATTTGAATAAAACTGTATAGGCAGAATTACTACCAAGTAAATATTGGTAAATGGGCAGGTCGTTCCGGTCTGATGATGTATCCGTTTTTTGTATAAAATAATACATTTTAATATAATATTTTCATTTTTCGCGCGATATCGAAGTACATACTAATAACCTCAATTCAAAGAATCCTTATTTGCAGCATCCCTACCAAGAGGACATGCACATGGTATGATACTGCCACTTTCAATACTCTACATGTATAAGGTAAAAACACAATTCGGCTTTAAAATAATTCTAAAAAATATATGTTAAAAATATTCAGACAGAAAATAGCAATTCAAATAACACGTTAATCATCAGTGTAATGTACATGTAGGTAAAGTAGTGCATGTGGCATTTGCCTTTCAATAAAAACCGTCGTGTAGCAATCAACACAGCGACTGCACTCTTACATTGAAACACACTGAATATTAACAATACACTATGAGCATTTAATAGTGTTTAACCGCCAATTTAAGTGTATTCGACGCCGTGCTATAAACATTATTCATGCTTTCGATACAGAGAAAGACTAGACTAGATTTAAGACCAAAATATCATCGACCGTATCTTCCTAAGTTAAAACAAAATATCATTCTAGGTATTGCGCTATCAACCCCAGGTAAAACAAAGTATCATTCGTGGTATTGCGCACACACTTCGTATTCGGCAATATTGTGCTTACACAATTTGATAACGTACAGATTTAACTGTTAAGAGTCCTTAAAACGAAATACGACATATCGAACGTACCACAACCCGATTGTTTAAGTTCGCTATAAAGAGGCATTTGAACAAAACAACTAGATGATTAGTCACTGGGCGAGATAAGATAGGAACGATGTGTTTGCTTTCAAAGCTGCTCATTCACGCTAACGCATATAGTTAACATTTAGTCGTTACAGTAGTTTCTGGTTTTGTGTAGCCCAATGTCATCATTGTGTTGTAATGGTACAGAGAACAGTAGTCCTGCGCATGTTTTTAGTGTCACCTATGTGATGTAATAGTACAATAAACAGTATCACAATGTATAGGCTTCATGGCAGAATTGTGTTTTGATTATGTAAAGAGCATAATTCAATACCGCATTTTCAATGGCATCATTATAGGGTGATGATGCAGTCTTATTAACTCATTGCTTTGTGATAATTCGGAAAACCGTTATTAAGAGTAACACGTACCTCGAAAGCCAGAAAGTGTCATCCGAATATGTGTAAATAAAGTTAATAGCAAATTTTGGTTTTACAAGGACGATAGATAAGCTCTCGTTGCATTTTTATGTCTTTTGAATCAGTAAAAATAGTCACAATTAGTATTTGTAGTGTAATTCGATTAATATACACAGCCTGTAGTTATACTGATTATATTGTGACAATGTATCCAAATAAGAGCGTAATAAAGTAGGGTGCGATTATTTATAGAAACATACATTACTTGGTAGTATGTATTTTAAGTGGTAAGATGATGTTATATGTATTTACTTTGGGCCGCTTATCAGCAATCGTCGTAGAACGTTTTGAAGTGTTCATGCGCATATAAAAACTCCTCCACTAATAAATACATGGGTCTCATTTATACGAAATATTAACTGTTTATTAATCGATATTTTGCACGGCTACATTAAAGCAGGGAGTCTAATATAATTGTTAGTCTACTATTTAACATACTTATTTATATAACTTTGTTTTATTATAACATTTATACAAATAAACAGGTATAGGCAAATATACAGTTGCTTGACTTTACTGTTGTTTAAATATATTAGATGGTGCTTGTAATAATTTAACGCAATGACCTTAGTTTTATTTACGACTTTTAATTAATACCTTCTGATGGACACATGCAAGTTAAAGTGAAGTCAAGAATACAGTTATACCAATGAATAAACTACATTAAAACTATGGCTGGCATTGACTATTTTTAAAAGTCATTCTGTCGGTGAGTCCGATATATTAAGAACAAAATTGAATTCAGAAACTGTTATCGTCCACTGTTTATGCATACATGTATCATTCGGACATCATCTTAAATATGTTTTTATTATCACCCCATAGCTCATGTGAAACTTTCGAAGCAAATGAGTGCAAACAAAAAGGCAGACATGAACAATGCAACCCAAAAGGATTCACCATTCTCCGACAGCATTTTATGACGTTGGTTTGTAAGTATTGACGAGTGAATATGCTGCTCTATGTGCCTTATTCGCGATTAACTGATTATGAATGTTTAATTAATGATATTGCAAGCGCATAATCGAAAATTGCAACAATCTCATTAGTATTGTTAGCAGCATGGTCTGGAGAAAGTAATGTTGCCGTCAACATTTCACCAGTGCCTAAAGTACACTGTGCATATGTATCAATTCCACTGTTTATGCACAAGCCTCTCGTGTTTGGCAGTAAAAACATTTGCGAACAATATATGTATATATGTATTACATTATATTATTTCTAAGTATGTTAACATACATGGTGTTATTTGTTTACTCTTAAAGAAACTTCTAATTAGTGTTTGTGTTTATAAGGTGGTCAGCTTCGTCAATGGCTATAGTTACCAGGTTACCAATTTATTGACTGGTTTGTTTTTCATTTTCATGTTTTGGCCGTTGGTAATATTTAGTTTGACAGCTTGAATATATCATCGTCTTGCATGTACCTTTGTATCGACAATACCGAACAAGCATATTGTGTCATGAACTGAGGCCTTTGCCCATTATGTCAATTTTGTAAAAACTATGGTTTGTTTAGCGTTTCATGCATATTCGGAATGCAAAGAAGCACCTCGAAGTAATATATCTTCACAAAACTATAAAACACGATGTTAAGCCAAATTTAAGCCAAATTGATTCCATACCGTGAATGCGGATCATCTTTTCCTGAACCAATCACGACTTTTTTTTACAAAATATTAAACAGGTGGATTCGGCAATAAGCAAGGGTTTTATTGAATGGGGCATTTGTCATGCTTACCGTATATTTTTATAAACACAATACTATAATAAGATAATGTTGCTCATTTCGACAACATACGATTACTGATCTTCGGTTCGATCAAAAACAAAAGTCTTTGTTCCTCAAAGTATCGTAATTTAGCCAGTGACACACAACGGCCGTACACCATGCGTATTTTCCTCCCATATTATTGGTATATTTATCCTTCACTGTTATATATCCATTTGTTAAAGAGGGTGGGTAGTGAAACAGTTTAAAAAAATGCATCATATAACTTACCATGCACGTGCCATTTTTCGTAGATTGCTTTAAATAGATATAAGTAAGTGTCAATCATTTAACAGAACAAGTAATAACAAACCGTATAAACTACGCAATATATTGGCCCATTACAGATAATAACGGCCGCGTCGGCGTGAATTGCTTGATTGATTGACATATTAAACACCAGCAATTTGATAATGCAGCTATATAATGATTGCTAGTCAAACGTTTCCATAAAATATATTCAATGTGATCTGCGCATGTACAGTGCATTGTTATAATTATTTTTTTTTTAATTATTTGAAATTATTACTGCAGTTGTTTCATACAGAGCATGTGCGTAAGAAAACAAAATCGCAAATACGTTATTGTACTACAGAATACTCGTGTGACTTGCAGTTTTGTTATAAATAGTTGTTTCTGTTTAAATAGGCGGTGAACCTTTAATAAGATACAGGTCACACACAGTTCCAAATACGGCTATGTCATTAATATATCATGTACTCGTATATTTCCCTAATTTACACAAAGGAATTGACTTCTGGCTAGGAATATGTTACATTTGTCAAATACTTGATTTATGTACTGCATTCGACTGAAAAAAGTTATAACGCACTAAATGCAAATTGTTGTATTTGCTGCATTCATAAGAATTTCAGCTGCACCATGGTAAACACGAAATAAGTTCGTATTTGTCCAAAATGTTGGTATAAACACATGCATGTAAAACTCAAATAATCAAAGCCGACATTTCAATACCTTTAATTAAAACAGTTGGCCGTCATGTAGATAGTGCACTTCATTTTTGTGATACATGTAATATACTGAGCTGTTATGATCTGGTCCCGTATTCACAATGCTCCTTAGCGAAAACTTAAGTAAAGTTCTTAAATTAATACAATGTCTTAAGTCTGTGGTTATTTGATGTATAGGTGGTTTGCGTTAACATGTTTTAAATATCTGACTAGATCAGGGATGTTTAGTATTTGGTTTAGTATGTTGCTATTGTGTAACCAAACATCATCGGATGAAATATTTGATCTTAAGTTTTCACTTTAGTTAAGATTTTCCATTGGAAAATATGAATACCAGCCCTGTCCTTAGATACAAGTACATTTTACTTTTTGCAAATGTAAATTGTGTGGAATGTAAACATGTACACTTTCTTTAAACCAATGATAAGAGAACTGTGCACACAACGTTAGAGCTGTTTTAGCGTGCAGAGTGTCTTTAATTTAGCGTTGTACAGGGCCTTGACTTTGATTTTGCACACACCGCGTTGGTGTTGAACATGATTAGCATGTTATACTGCTGGATAAGATATAGGGCGTACGAAAACTAAACCGATTCGTGATTTATGTAAGAGCTCTTACTATAATTATACAGGCACTAACAATGGAATGTGTGCGTTTATCGCCGGTATAGAGGTTTGTTATGTATACACATACTAAATAAACGGATATTTGTCTTCATTGTATTTCATGGAGTCCTATGGACTTTGAATGCCATGCACGTAAATAAAATACAAACATTTAATAATCCCAAAATAATCGAAAGTATAGACATGCATAATGTGTAAAATAACATTATTGGATAAGTTGACCAAATGTTTTGTTAGTGTTCAATTCTGCTGTAATATACTGTCAAACACTCAAACTAATGTTAAACACACGTTGGTACACGTTGCCGTTTCTTTAGAGGATATCACACTAGCTTAAATATCTAAAATAATGTATGCGCCTTTAGTTTACACAATGTATCCCGCTTGCAATCTTGCCTGTGTTATTAAGCGTTATTTTTGACAAGTATGATTAAACGATTATTGCATTGATTTATCGATTGCAGTTTAGGTTGAGATCAACTACGCGCGTTTTCCACGTGAAAACAAATATACCATTTATGCAAACAATGCATCTGCCAACATGTAATATACATTACGAACCAAACAAAATAAACATTCCCTCGTGTAGTCCTACATTCGCAACATTATTATTACCTACACTGCAAATGAGGATTATTATGCGAGCACTTACACAAGAATGTATATTAATGAATTAATAATGTCTGTATAAATATTATAATGATAAATGTGTTTCAAATCGAGTTATGTGAGTATAGTGTACATTCAGAACCGTTGCCATGTTGTTGTTATTCTTTAAATATATTCTTTATGTATAGATTGCCTGTAACGTTTCTGTGCAGGGTAGGGTAGCATTCATAACGTCACATTATAACAATTCGAAAATATTAAATTTAAGCATACATTTGAATTATTTACAATTATTGCATTCAGAAAATCTCCAAATTTAGTAAAGAGTTCATGAAATCACATGTTGTTTATATAAAATATATTGTATCGGTGTGATTTGTAAATGTATGCTGTGTGTCTGTGAATATGTTCAAGCAAACTATTTTAATGTTTACGAAATTGCCCAAACCAAAACCTTTTTACAGTTGAGTTGAAAGGTTTACATTTACTTTCTACAGGCAAGCCTTTCTGGAGCAAGATTTGATGAGTGATTTAAAAACAGTGTTCACTCGTTTATTTAACACTTCAAATCTTGAAATAAAAACAGCTCGTTGCGAATAACGCCCGAAGTATTATCAACGTTTAATACGCGAGCCTATGCAAATTGTACTTTCTAATTTCAAAATACTTCATACTGGTTGCCTTAACAAAGGAACTATGTAGAACATATTATTTCGCATATATTGATTGCAATTTATACCTGCATTGTATATTAATTAATCCTAGTATATAGTTTAAATATCGGTTGCGCGAACGCTTTTAATGGACTGAATGGGCTCTATCCCGAATATTATTTAGTATGTAAAATAAAACAATCGTTAGTAAACTGCCAATGTAACACTTCAAGAGTAACTAGGAAATTAAACGATGATTCAATAGTGACATGCATTGACAACGTATACCGCAAATACACAGTAGAAACCGCAACAGGTGATGCTCTGTGGCATTGGTCATTTTCCCGTTCTAATTGTCACACTTTGTTTTACACCGTTTAGATTTTCGTCCTGGCTGTTTGATTTAAAGATGATAATGCAGGTACACGTACACACGTGTAGTAAACAGTAGGCGATGAACTGTGTCCAACAGTATAAAACTGTGCTTTAAATCGATCGTTTAAAGGCAGTGACACTACATTTAATCGTTTGTATTTTTGTGTTGTTTTTAATGTGTGTGTATAGGTGATCACTCATACTTGCGATACATAATGCTCATATATGTGTGTTAACTATTGGCGACGCTAGATGTACGATATTTGCAAATTAGTTACTGAAGTTTTATTAAATACTATAAAGTTATAATCACAATAATAAGTCATGTATAGTATGTTATAATATGTATTTGTTTACATTTTTAACTACGTTGACGTATGTTGTTGGCAACCAACACAGGTTAGGTGTTGTTTATATAGATTGCGATGTTTGCATAGGTTGCAAGCTGCAACACACAACATATATGGGGACGAGTTTATTTTTCAGTAACAAATATTTTAAATGTATATAAAGGGGGAGCAGTAAAAAGGTGCGTTAGGATTAAGCCTTTAACCATACAAATGTTGCCTCCCTTAGCCTCTTGGGCAGAAGTACGGCTTGTTTGATTTAAATCCAAACTCGGAATTCTGATAATGATTACTTGCCATACAACGTAAATACTTTCACTTTTCATTTGATTGTTTCATTACAAACGTACATGGCGATGGTAAAATATTAAAAGTTACACAAAATAGTGATATGTATCGTAACATCCCCCGGATTGTAGTAAATACAAGACTTGTTCTAGCACGAACAAGAAACCGTCAAAAATTACTGAAGCGCGAGCCGGCAATCTGAAGCTGAAACGCCCTCTAAGGCCGCCAGCGAGCGGCGCGCCCTTACGATGCGGTGGTGCTTCATACAGATCAAGAGATTTAACAGTACCAATTATATTTTGTCTTAGGCTGTCTTGCACGGTGAGTCATTAAACGAATATTACGTCGCTACGGCTATAAACACTGTGAGACGTTTTGGGGATCAATGCCATCGTGAAGATCCTCAATGTAGCTTCACGCTTCCACCAAGCCGCTTGTGACCAAGGCACACATCAGTATATAATATGGCCATGTTATCAGGACTTTACACTATCCGTATCAACCTTTGGACCACCCACGAAGAACCCCTCAACTTCTTAACAGGTAACCCTGCGACCCGGGAAGCACCGTTTGAAATACCGTAGAATCATTTTAAAAATCGAAACTACCTTTAAAGCTGTTTCCTTGCGATGTTGACAGGATCTCATCTTCAAGAGAAATGTTCACTTAACGCATTCACTTGTCTTTAAATACCAGTGAACATACCGGAAGTTAGCCAGTGCGAAGGCACAGGGGTTGATATGAACTCAACCACATGACTTGCATACTAGTAACGACTCGTCATCGTACTACAGTGTTGCATGTGATAGGAAGATATAACAGTTAATTATAAATGGACATGCTGCGTGTGTTACTCTGTTAAATGGCTGTGGAAATAGTTGCGTCAGACAAAGCAGATTAGAAAACAAATAATCAAATGAAAGCATGAATATTACCTGTCACTTTAAAGCCGCAGTCCATATAATATAATTCAACATATCTCTCTTAAATTGGCATTCATTCTAATGAATGGTAAGGGCGTGTATTCGAACGAAAACTGTTTCTTACATATATCTACGTCAGGCATCTTATAACGTCTATGTTTGAAAACGCTTGGTACGAATGGAATAATTGAAAGTACATGCTGATTTACTCCTCAAACATCCACAGGTATTGCATACAGATAACTATACGCTAAAAGGTCACCAAAACGTTATTATGTACCGCTTTCAATGCGTTTTGTTTTGCCTTTATAGGGGTCAGATGTCCATAACAGACGATTTGTGTTTTAAAGTTTTATTTGTATTAATATATTTCTGCACTGCTTCTTTAAAGTGTATATTATCATAATATTGTGTTTGTTTCCTTTAGACCAGCACTGTTCAATAAAATTTTAGCAAAATAACAAATAGCCAAGTAGTATATGCGAAATTATTATTTAATTGATATGTTCACTTAAATGTTGTGAGTACAATATATGTATAAATTATTTGTTCTGCGCTAACATCGACAGGCTACGGCATCAAATGGCTCTAATACAAGATAAATATATATTAATATACAATTATTTATTTTACGTTTTCAGTGATTGAAAGGAAATAAAATTAATGTTAATTTTCACTTTTTCACGGTTTAATACAGTGAAGGAAACGGTACCTCAACGATGACGGACTTAAAATTGTGAAATAACGTGATTATTTTGGACTTTTTTCTCATTAAACCCAAAACATGTAAGATAGCAATTAAATGTATAATATGATCACTCGTGAATTAAACTCGATATACTTCCTCTTTATCTCGGAGAACATTAAACACTATTTTCACGCACGTTTGTTGAAAGTTGAGGTTCACGATGTATGTTTTATGATGTACACTTATTATTTGTTAACGTGTATTGACGCTTAACTAAAACCATTACGCAGCTTTCGGAAGAAACAAAACGATAACTGTGCTTATAAAGACGTTTATTACACCTTACGTGATAGCTCTATGTATTTGTCCATCGACCAAAAGTAATGTCACAGGATGACATTTTTTCATATCACTCTGCTTAAAATAGATTACGCGTTGTCATTATAATACACAATTTTAAAATCGTAATCGCGATTGCGTCAATAAAATATTTTGTAAAATTAAATTTGTAAATTAAGTATTCAGAATGGAATGTATCAATTTTTAAATTATGTATATTATGTATAGTTAAAACGGTAATACTAAGACGAATCACATTAAATGACGTCACACAAATGAACAAAATGACGTTATTAGACTTTGCGTGTTTGCTTTATCCATCGGTGTTGAAATATCTTAACAATTTGTTCGGTATAATAAAACAAATAACTCAGGGCTGTGAGTGTTATAAAATATTATAAATCCTTGAAAAGTCATATCAAGCTCGGCTACAGCCTCGGTTGGTATAACTTTTCTCGGGTTGATATTATGTTATATCACCCTCTCAGTCATGTGTTATTTATATAATAACATATAGAACATACCACAACGTACCACTACCAATTATTTATGTTCGAACTACCGAATGTTGAGAGGCTTTTTCATCGCGCCAATAGATTATCAATCATCGGTCGGGATAAGAACAGACACGGAAGGTTTCGTAGTTTCATCTTACCTGGCATTCATGAAAATACTGAATATTAACGATGCTTTGTAGTTTGATCGAGCAGTGTAGATATCAAATTTAATATAAAAAAAAACGTAATACATTAACTTAAAAGACTAAATTGAACGCGGTAATTGTATAGCATATTCACACAATTATAATAAATTACATGGCTAGGGTGTTAACTTTCGGCAGCTTATCAGCGATCCGACGATTGCGTTAAAAATATTTGAAGAGGGCTTGTGCGTTTAATACATTCCCTAATAAATTCATGGGTCTAATAAATACGCAATATGAATTTCTGTTCTTCATTCGATATATTGTGCGGCTACAATGTACATTAAAACAGTTAGGAAATTGTTTAATACTCAAGGATGTTAAGTCAAAATATCATTAACATGTATTTTGATGTGATTTTATGTATATATGTATTTTAAAACGCAGCTGAGTTTTTCATACACGTGCCAAATAATGTAAAATTGTTACATAACGACGTATACAATATTTTACCATTGAATCAATTAATTAAAATTGACTGCACGCGCATGACTGATCATTTTGTTACACATAACCTTATGATTATTTACCTTTCGAGCATTTCAGTATATACTGTTACAAAGGTATCGTTGGTGTAACATTTGATTATATTTTTTAATAACGGGCATTGCTATTGACTTTTTATCATATGTTTTGTATCATATATCACAGAAATTGGACCCGATGACCTGATGGGCGTTACTTTATTACGACAAGGCGTACGTTAGCCGTGTATATTTTATTTGGTGTTTGGACAACTCTTGAAGTTCAAAAATCAAGCAATTCATAGATCAGTATATTTACTCATAGGGGGTCGAAAGGATCCTGCTTTATTCCGCAAAATGTATACATTGATTTCAGGAAAGGTATTTGGTACAAGTGTGTGTAGATGTGTGGAGACTCACATTCCTTCTGGAGATGGGGGTCAAAACGATCGAGATTTATCCTGAACTACTTAGTTTTCTTGTCTGATTAACATGGCGATAGATCTGAAAATTCGTGGAGTTTCTCTTATGGCGGGACACCTCGGTCAGAGAGATAAATATCCGACTAAATATAGTGAATGTTTTGTATCTGAATAAGACAAGTTCGGAATGACTATAATATCACATTTTAAGAACTTCGTTCATTATAATTTACCAGATATGTCCACACATTGAAGTAATTCCAATACAAAACTCTTAAATCGTCGCCATTTGGGCATCCAGTTAAGCCCATTTTAGAGGCATTGACCATTTTGTCCACAATCGTTAAAAACTGTTGTATGCTTGTGTGTAATGCCTACTTTGTCAATTCTGTTATACATCGTTATCTTTTGAATGCAGTCGGAAACTTGTCTAACAATGTATAGAGCTGCTGTAGCATGCGTTTAATCGATTGCACTTTGATTTTAGCGTAGACAACTGTTTTGCAATATCTGCAAAGTGAGATATTTTAGGTTGAATAATATGTATATGATTGTTCAAGTTCATAGACTGTGTTTTACTTAGTTAGGGCAACACGCAATAATTGTCGTTATTATTGATTATAAAGTATGCTTCTCAATAAAATTAGTCAAGTTTTGTTTTACTTTTTCATCTAAGAAATTTATCAGCGCCAAGGTACGATTCTTATTTTCGTTGTCGCATCTTTGTTGTCTTTTACAGGGCGTACGTTCTAACGCTCGTCTGCGCTAATTTTGCAATACACATTGATTATTGTTTTGGGCGTGTCGGTTTGTTATTACTGTTCTTTGCACAAAAACAACAGCCAAATGTTTTTTTTTAAAGAGAAATCACCATATGTAATGCTATAAAGCTAAGCTATTATGTTTCAAGAGGAAAAGGGGAACTATTGGGTTAAGATATATCTCTATACGGTAACGATATTACTTAACTCCCGTCGCTATACCCAATACCGTATATTACAGAGAGCTCAAAGCAAACAGTAGAACTGCACACTAACATGTATTCCATGTAACAATTCATGGTGTACTGTGCTTAATATTAAAGCGGACATACTTTTACGCGAGCAAATTTAACTACATGTATTCCAAAAGCATGTTTTGTGGAAGGGAACACATATCGTTCGTTTATTCTAAAGACAAAGGCAAAATAAACCTGGTAAAGTTTAGTGACCTCTGTACATTAAACGTTCCTTTGCACAAGAAAATGAATAAAACATGTATGCAATACAAAATTTATCTAACGTTTTTCAATGATCAGGACTGAGATTAAAACACAATTATCACGCAATATTTAAATGGAACTCTGATGTATGGATAACAATTATTGCTATGCTTAAAGTAATTCGAAAGATATATTTGCCTATAATGTCTTTTTATTGCTCATGTCCTAATTTGTAAAAATGCACAACGCAATAATGTGTGGCGCATTGCCAGCCGATACTTTGTAAGGTAAAGACCTTGTTTCGATTGGCATATTCCCAAAAGATGGATAATCCACCATTTTGGTTAAGTTGTCCTAATAGTAATGAAATTATCATTCTTTTTCTTCCTTGTGTTCTTCTTTTTCTTCTTCTTCTTCTTTTTCTTTTTTTGTCTTCTTTGTGTTCGTGTCCTGTTCTTCTTTTTATTAAAATAATCATCATCATAATCATCATCATCATCTAATGATTTTTTTAAATACTTTTTTTACTTTTGCCTCCTCTTATTCATGTTATTTTTCTTATTCTTATCAATAGTAATAGTGGTAGAAGTAGTAGTAGTAGTAATTGTTGTAGTAGTAGTACTAGTATAAGTAGTAGTAGTTGTAGTTGTTGTAAAAGTAGTAATAGTGGTAGCTAGTAGTAGAAGTAGTTTTAGTATTAGCAGTAATAGTTGTTGTTGTTGTTGTTGTAGTAGTGGTAGTAGTAGTAGTAGTAGTAGTAGGAGTAGTAGCAGTAGTAGTAGTAGTAGTAGTTGTAGTAAAAGTAGTAGTAGAAGTAGTAGTTGTAGTATCAGTCGTAGTTTCAGTCGTAGTTGTAGTAGGAGTAGTAGTAATACTAGTAGTAGTAGTAGTAGTAGTAGTAGTAGTAGTAGTAGTAGTAGTAGTAGTAGTAGTAGTAGTCGAAGAAGAAGTAGTAGATGAAGAAGTAGCAGTAGTAGTAGTAGTAGTAGTAGTAGTAATAGTAGTTGTAATATCAGTATTATATATATGAATTATGGGATGAGATTGTGCGTGTTTTGACAATGAGTTGGGGAATCTTAAAGACACGTTTCTTTTTGTGTTATGTTTAGTTGTTTTTGTTACGCTGTTGCTTTGGTTGCCGTTGTTAGTTCGAATGTTGTTATTATGATGATAGTTGTCGTGTAGTGTAGTTGTTGCAATATTGTTGTGGCATGATAATATACGTCGTTAATGTTTATGGTAATACAAGTGATGATGATAGATGAACATTTTATTTTGCGATGAAGATGTATTTTGAAAATGCTGTTCTATTGTTGTCCCTATTATTTGCTAGTTTAAATTGTGTTTCCCTTTAACTTTTACAGCTAAGCTTGCCCAGGAAAAGTGTGAGTAGGTTAACTGACCGCCGTGATATGACTGAAACACTGTTAAAAACGGCAAAAATCCAAACAAACAAACAAACAGCATTGCGTGCTCTACGTGATCTATTAAGCAGGTCTACTTTAAATGTTTAAATGCCTATTTATTGTCGCGTGGTAACTGCTCGTTGCGGCTTTGACTTCAATTGATAAACCGCAAGTACGTCTATGTCTCATTAAAACAAGTTCAGTCGGTTTATGGGATGGGCTTGTTACGATTGTTGAAGTGTTCGGGTTTTGTATTTTATCTTAGATCTGCGGAATCATACTTTAACTTGTCATCGTCGTTGTTCTTAAACTGTTACTCTAGCCATTTTATACAAGTTTGTGCTTTTAAAACTTAACATATCATATTTTACAAATGACTAACATTTGTACAACAAGAGATTTTATATATTAAATCACAAATTAAAAAGTGTATTGGAACAGTAGAAATGCCTCCATCGTATCCACAAACAAACTCGGTACACCAAAAGCGGTGCAAGTCGCATCAACACCAATGCCAAAATAACGTTAACATCCATTACCATGATAACAGGTTCCGTCATTATGCAGTACTATGCAGAAATACTGTTCTCTTGCCTACAAGTATAGCTTTCGAAAACGTGTTTTCTTTGAAGTACGCATCACAGAGTTGATGTGTTATCAGGGTTGTGTAATCAGTCACGTTGTGCTTAGGTGAGCTAATACAAAACAAAACATAATCAATGTGTATATTGTATATCCGTTATTGTTTAGGTAAAAGCAAAGATATTGCCTTTTGAATACAAATAGTTATGTTGATGATGAGGAGTTAGAGTTCAATTGTTTAATCAAAGCCTACACACCATGCATTGTGTATATAGAGAATATTATGTGGGTTTAGGATAAAGATCAAGTTTATCATGCGAGGCTGAGAAACATGGTAGCGCGAGGCTTGCCGAGCGCTACCATGGTTCGAGCCGAGCATGATAAACTTGATCTTTATCCTAAACCCACATAATATTCTATTTATCCTATTTTTGTGCGATTTTTATTGTTTTATTTTTTCAAAAAATTCATAGATTGTTGACTATTTTGCTCTTCCGTAGTTGACATCCTGCGTTTAGATATTTGGAAAAACCCAAGTGTATCATTCCGCGGGCACTGTAGAAAATAGACCACGGATAATCCAAGATTTTATTGATCAAACAACCTTTTGAACAAGTTTTTTTTATTTAGGTCAGTGTTTCAAGTATGAAAATATAGTTTCAATCAAAAACGATAAATCATTCAATAACAATATTTTTCAATGTGTGTCACTCGTGATCACACCAGTCAGAGCGTCAGTTTTCAATTTCACAACATGTGGTCGACCAGAGAACAAAATCATTTTTTAAGATCTGCAAGTGATCCTGTGCTTGAGGAGCTTATGAAATTGAAGTTTTGGATGTTTAAAGTTGCTCCATAAAACTGTGATGTGATTTGTCTCGGAATGGATTCATTGAAATCAGTGTTTACATTCGACGTGGAGTGGGTGGGGAGTGCGAAATCTGCAAAAGCCAAGTTTTGTTGAGGATTTGTGAGTCTACTTGTGACATGGTTTGCTTGCGAGGTTGGTGTTTCTGTGCATGTCGTTGTGTTTGTAGTTTTGAAGCTGTGATCTGATTTTGATCGGACATTCATGGACGTTGACAATATGGTAGCAAGAGGCAATGATTTTTTTTAAATGGGAATATTTGAATGATATTTGGCACTGATGTTATACTACTTGAAAGAAGCAAAATGTCTTTTATTTTTTTTAAATTGGTTGAAAAATAAAAAATTTATGATTTTTTTAAAAAACGTAACAAAATAGGTGTATTTTTCTGCTGTTTTTTTTGCCAAAAAAATGGTTCATTGCCAGCAAACAACTGATATTTGCATTTAACCAGCTATTTGGACATTTAGAAGTTTTTTTCATCTATGTGAATGCCTTCTTAGACATAAAACACATTCATACATACTTTTAACAAATATTTTTTATTGGTTTTGCACTTATTATTATACATAGTTGACGGCAAAATGAACAAAAACACAATGTAACTTGAACTTGTGCCTGCCTTTTGCTACAACAGCTTAGTTCCGTTTCTGCCTGGGCTTCTTTGCCAATGGCTGTGTCTCAAGCTCTGAAAAGATATCAGAATAAAGTATAAAATATAGAATCACATACTTCATTGCACTTGAACCAGCTAACTAGTATGACCAAGCCGCCACAGAAATCCATAATAATTATACAGAACAATTTTTAAAGGAGAAAATGTCCATAATTATATTTAACAGATACCATTACAATGATAATAATGTTGTATATTATTTTTTGTAAAGAACAATAAACAGTATAATTAATGAGCTATAAATTCCATATTACATGTGTATACTTTGAAGTGTCGTAAAATTTCAAAAAAAGTCAAAATAGCCAAATAGTCTTTTTTTCACTGACAATTATATATATATTTAATATTTATAATATAAACTGTTCTAAGAAAATTATGATAAACAGGGCTTTTTTCACTACATGTATTTTTATCACCCATACCTGTTATACAAGGAATTTTAGAGTTTATTCTTATACAATTGGGAAAAATAGTACAATTTATTTGACTAATTTATTTATTAATTAATTAATAATTGTATTTATGTTTCAAAATGTCATTCTGGTAAAAGATCATTTATATTATAAGAAAAACCTTCATTGGTAAGCATTGCAAATTATTATTTTTTAAATCTAGTACCTGACGCTGAAACTTGTGTCTTTCTGTTATTGCAGCAATGTCTTGTGTGAACTGACCCGGTGATCCATCCTCACTTTCTGCTTCAATATCAGAGTCAAACTCCGGATTTTGTGATTCTTGCCAATCCTCTTCGCCGATCTTTAACTGTGTCTGTTGTGACTGTGACACTTGGCTATCAAATTCACTGTCCAGTGTGTCAAACTCTGACTCAGTGTGGACTGTTTCTTTAATTAAATCTTGATCAGACATATGTCTGCAAAAAGAGTAATTGAAATCAAATGCAAGAAATAATATATCTATATAATATAACCGAAACACAGTGCCTGTATCGAATATAAACATACATTAATGCTATATCCGAATTACTTGCAGTCCGAATTGTGCAAGTCTGGATTTTGTATTATCCATACGTCTATTTAAAGATATACGAATGAAGGCTACCATTACGATATAATGTCGGCATAAATATATACTTCTACGATGATTAACACTTACAACACATTTTTTGTCAACTTTACAGAGGAAAAAATAAAGAACAATTGATATTTACGTAAGAATTTTCCACATTGGCAGCCATCTTGGTTGTTTTGATACGGGTCAATAGTGGGTCAATATATAAGCAATAATCAGAATCACGGCATTTTGCAACCAAAATAGTGGCATGAATGAAAAGGAAAATGATTTACGTACAAAATAAAAGCAATTTTTCGACCGGGCAATGTAACTTACCTATTTTTCTCGATTTCGGAATTTTTCAGAAATGTACACTTCGTAAACAATGTGCGGCGACTAGAATGCTTTGCCCGCCAAAATAAATGTATTAACTAATATGATTGGTGGTTTTTTTAAGCATATCCAATCGAAAACCACCCTAAAAACGACGTAATTCCGACCCCCTATCGCCACTATTTTTATGAACGAGATTTCGCGCAGGAATTTTTCAGTAGTAAATGAGCCGTACGCAGTTGCCTCCCTTGCGCCCATCGCTAAAAATATGGTGGAACATTTTTGAAGTTGTTTTTCTGTAACAGAAGAATAATTCAAAATGGATTGGACATTTTTATGGCCAGTTATTGCCATAATTTCCGTTGGAGGGATATCTTGGCCACGCAGTTTCTGGACGAGATGTTTCCGTGCGGAGTGGTTCGTGTAGCGTGTTCCCTCGGGAAGATTGGCTGCAACCGCCATGGTCTTGATCATCTTCCCGAGTTTGACCTCCCCGAGACGCTGTCGCATGTACCACTGGCCAGTACAACCTTCCCTGGTGCGCGGTGCCAAATAGAAAGGATCTTCATCATTCGAATACCCTACTGGTCGCTTGGCAGCATACATCTTGTAAAGTGTTATGGGGTCACGATCAGAATTGACCCCAAACATCTTAGGATTGACTTTCCTAAAGTCCCCTAGATTCTCCCCGGTGCGGGTTTTCGTCTGGCGCTCATGAAACTCTAAGAATTCCTCACCCTGGGCAGTCTTCCTTAGCTTTACGTCACCCCATCTACAGAAAAGGTACTCAATTTTTATTTTTTATAATGTTTTATTATTAATATAAATCTTTATATTGTCAAATTTTATTATTTAACAAAATTGTAAATATAATTTATGCTAACATTTTGTTTAAAGCGACTGCTTTCAAATATTGATGAAGGTAGTAAAAATTACTGTTTCTGCAATTATTTTGCCTTCTGAAATTCTTATAAATATCATGAGTATTTATTAATTTGCAGGAATATTAATTTCATTTACATTTAAATACAAGAGGAAATGTCAGCTTTTTGTTTTCAAGATCTGATGTCAAAAAACAAATTTGTACAGTCTGTTTTTTAATTAAAATGTTAAAAATAACAATTATGCTGAATGATCCACCTCAAATTATGCTGTTCATTTGTTCCCCGTAAACCGAAGTGGAGGCTGTTATTTAGCCGCATTGTATTTAACAGGGAAGTTGGCGTGTGGGGACCAAGAACTGAGGATTCCCACATCTGGTCGATATCTTCATCTGTGAGTGGGTCTGCTTCATGTGGGCGGTTACCTTTGCCCTGAGTACAGAACGTTCAATGACAAAATTGTCGGTGACAAGGTATGCATATTGCCACAGCTTCTTAACTTAAGTACTTTAAACAAGACATTAGTGCCAGTATTGTTATGACAAATAAATTGGCTAAAACTGATTGACCAAAGCAATATTTTGTTTGTCCCAGACAACTGATTGACCAAAGCAATATTTTGTTTGTCCCAGACAACTGCTAATGTCAAAGGATTATAATCTGTTGATTGGTTATGCTTGATTGCTAATACACTTAACCAAAAAAAGGTTAACCAGTTGTGTCGAGATTTATTTCTGCAGTAGATCTACATATTTTTTGACGCAATGTAATTGATTGCATTTTAAAATCAAATCTCAATTGCTAGCTTCAGAACAATTATATTACAGTAATGTGTTGTCTAAAACTTTGTTGTCAAATAACTTTGTGTTGCTTTAATTTAAAAAAAACCCAACAATTTTAAATATATATATGGGCTAAATTTGGATTAGAGGATATAGAAACAGTGATTAACTGTTTCGTTAAACTTTTCTTTTTCGCATTGAAGGTTTCCCGTGTGAGTGAAAACTCTGTTCCTGAGGCCGACATGATTTGTGCGGGTAGCGGTGACGCCGGAAGTACCTGTCTAGGCTGCTCAGGAATCCTCTCAACGAACTCGGTTCATAGTCAGAACCGTCTGGTTTTGTTAGAGACAGAAGGAATCTGGCCACATGGTGATCTAACTGATTGACCTCAATTTCATGGATGTGTTTACTCTCGCCTTCTTTAGCAAGAAACCTGCGGAATTTATAGATGTCAGCCAGTGTTTTCTTGGCAGTGTTTTTGTTTTCCTGTTCAGCTATGAATTTGTTGACTTGTTCTGTGTTTATATCCTTAAATTCATTGGTTTTGCAATATTTATTATTAAGTGTTACAGGATTATTATTTTCATTTGGGGGAATGTTCTCAGATTCAGGATTGATGGGATTCTCTAATTCAGTATCAAAGTCAAACAGCATTCTTGCATCAAACCCAAACTTGTCCTGAAATTCTTCATAGGAGATTTCAACAACTTTTTGTGTTTTAACAGTAGTTTTAGAGACTTCTTCAAATTCTTCATCTTCTAGTAATAAATTAAAATTTGGAAAGTCAATGTAGTCAGACATTTTGATCTTTGAGTGACTGAAGCAGACAGCAATTTTGTGCAGAATAATACACATAATAATTAATGTAATTAAAATCAATAAAATACAACACATGCTTGTTTTTACATTTTATTTTTACATATATTTAAAATATTTATTGCAAACATTTTACACACAAATTTTATTTGTAATTATTATTAGCCTATCAAACTGTTCAAAATATTTATTGCAGTGAGGGTCAAAAAAGTAGTTCCGATCTATAAATAGCGATCACTAACATGATCTAAAAATAGGCATATACTATCTATATAAAGCTAAAGTTTATACGATGGGTTGTTATTCGATCTATTCGTATGTAGTAATAGGATAAAACGAACATATACATTGACATACTCATGTAATTGACATGATTGGGATGTTAGGTATTCGATTACACTGCACATGACATTACACACACAAAATAAGTACTATGTTTGAACTGGTAGTAAATATCTACACATATTGACATGTCTAACGCTTAGCTATTGATACGGATTTTATGACAAACAAAAGCACATTGATCTAAAGCGGACCATGCGCCAATCAACGTCTCCCAATGCGAAAAACAGTGCAGAGTTCGATGGCACAACTAATTTTCGAGGATTAATGTGTGCTACTCTACATTAACAACACACTTTTATAAAATTCAGACGGATTCAAGCGAATATTCGAATGCCATCAAATTAATTTCCACTGAAAAGTATAGATTATATAGACTCAATCAGTTATCCAGTAGGTATTTGAAGTAGATTCTCTCAGGTCCAATACATGCATCCATTGAATTAATCAATGCATTTCTTCAATATAATATTTGGTAGAATTTTTAGAATAATAAATATTTATGTTTGCAACTGCATGCTTTATCCACGCAATATTTCAATTTGGAAATACATATGTGTACAATAGAAAACAGTATTTAGTTGAGTAACAGTTAAATTACCCAACGGTTAATAGCTCACCTGGGCCATATTTCACAAACGTATATACTTTTCTTAAATTTTCTAAAACTCCTAAATATTGTGTGGTTCATTTTAATAATATATTGTATTAAATGTTTTTTCTTGGTAAAAAAAATACTAATTAAATAGATAGTCACATTTATTCAGGTTAAAACGCAGATGACAACACTTCACCAGAAGAAATGTGTGTGAACGTCTGTAGGATCACATATGGAACCCAGAACACTATTTGCGATGAGGTTCTTCGGCATAACAGTTACTTATGCTTACAGAAGTACATGTACACAAAGCATAAGTAATACATTGAAGCCTTTACATATATCGTCTCCAAATTTCATACATGAAATATTCATTTTCACATATAAACATTGATTTCAAATTTTCCCTTAAATGTATGTTAAGAAAATAAAAATATTGCCACGATTGGAAACAAGAAGAGCCTATAAGCTTTCTTTATGAATGTGCTGGTGAGACATTCTTACTTTCAAGGGACGAAGTGTGATCTTCTCGCTATGGGCTAGTTTGTAGGAAAGAATCACACCCTTTCTCCTCTCTGTTTTTCATGCACTTTTCTCGGCTTTGCTACTGATGGGTTGTCCTTGCTTCTATGGAATAAACGTCGTAAAATGATGCTTAATGCGGATTGGTCATATCTATGACACTTTCCGTCTTTTATTACCTCTGCGTAACAACTTAGTTGAGACCACGCCGGAGCGATACAACTGCTGTTCAATGCGCATGCGTTATACACATCAACCACGGTTTTTGGTGACGTTATCAAAATGGTAGAGAATAAATCCGGCCACTATTTAACCAACATATCGAAATTTGTATATGTCCTATCCCAACAATTGTATCATTCGTATATCTGTGTATTGTGCGATTGACAATGATGAGTCGTATGGATAATACCAAATGGAAAGTTTACGGCTGTATTCCAACGCAGGGTCAAGGTTACTGCTAATTATTGTTGCTGAACTGTCCATCCACAACACCCAATTTTAGTAGCGCAATGCGTCCTGGGAAGTGAAAAGTAAAGCTTTCAGGTTACACAGTACTAAATAAATGCGTACAAAAGTCCGAACTAGAAATCACAAATTACCCATCGAAGCAGGAAGTTGGAACAATATACAACATAGTGATAATGTAAAATGTGTTAACTCTATTGAAGATGGATTTCATTACTTATTATAATATACTTATTTTGCTGAAATCAAAGAAATTAATTATACAAACTCATCCAGAAAATATAATTACATTTTTAAAACTTTGTATGTTTAAAGATTGTAATTGACAAATAATGCCCACCTCCATCGCACGTGAACGTATTAACAAAGGTTTTCTTTTTTGTTTATGTTTTACATATGTAACAAATTATGCTCGAATTAGCATTTTTAATTTTAAATTCAGCCTTTATTCCGTTGCAACGCCTTCTTATTATGCATCTGTATGTGTTTTACTCTAACTACGCTCTTTTGTCATGTATGTATGACATGAGTTTTCACAAATAAACTGAAACTTAAACGTAAGCTCTCGGTACTTTATATAAAGACCAAATCAATAGAACAGTGTTTAAATTGAAAAAATAAGGAACTTGTTTTCTCGAGTTGTTTAATGTATTATATGTTATTATGTTCAAAACGAAGCAATACCACCTAGTCAATGCAATCATTTTAAAATAGTGTAACATTATGTTATACTGGTGTTTATTGAATCAATGTCAGTTTTATGTTAAAAAAACAACAACCCATATGGGAACAATACGTTTTGTTTAACTCGCCTGTGGTGGTATTGATTAAGATTATTAATTGAACATAAGGTAAAATCTTCAAAATATTGCTGTATTAATTACAGTTGAATTCTCTGACAAAGGTATGCATTGGTCGGAAATGTAATTCAAAGTATATAAATATCTAGTATGGGTCTGGTACATTTTCCGGCGCATAGTGTTTGATGCAACACTATTAGTTTGCCTTTCTTTTCCAATTAAGTTGAAGAACATAACAATGTTTATAAATACGGTCCGATATATATTTATTGAACACAATATTGGTAGAGAATGAGCACTTACTTTAATGAATAATGGTATCCACGCACACGTGTACATATTCGACACATGTTTTGGATAATTCCGAAATTCGAAATTTCTGACGGTACATATGGTGCATTATTTTCCTAGCTGAAAAAGGACATTGGATATTGATATAATTGTATTATTGTATTGTGTGGATGAAAAACGTATTTTAATAACTGGAATTGAATACAAAATCAAAAACAAGTTTTATTATAATGAAAAAAAAGTATCGTATTCATAAAATAAATGGCTTAGATGAATAACACAATTAAAAAACAAGAGGGCCACATGGCCTTAAAGCGCTCCCCTGAGTGTGAAGCTCTCAGCAGACCGGAACGTTTTGAACAATTTTGAAAGAGGGTCACCCAATGAGCGTTCCTGTGAAGAGGATTGGGAGGAGCTGTTGGTTGAATGAAAATATTGACGGACGACAACCGACGGACTACGGACAAAGGCGGTCAAAAAATGTCACCAATGGCGGACAAATCATCCATGGATATTACGTATGTGTTGAAACTAAGTCATTAAAGTGACTATGTCTATGAACCAGTTATCTCCTTCAGCATATTATAATACCATGGACATATGCAATTCCAAGTGGTACGCATCAAATAAATTATTTACATTATTATGACATTATTATGATAGTTTTGATTAAAACAAAAAATTGAAAATACCTGAGGAGTCGTGCGAACCAAAAAAACCAGCACACCAACGTACAACAATTCAACATATTCGCTACTCTAATACCTGACAATAGACGTGTTGATTATAATAGTGTTTTGTGTAAGATACATGTTAATATACATTCAAGTCAGATGTAAACCAGAAAAGAGCCAAACACGACTTTAACATTAATGTTTTTTTTTTTCTTAGAATGCGAGAACCATTTACTAATTATATTACCCTTATGATAATACCATATTATTATATACATTGTAATGAGTTTTAATAAAGTTGACATCCCGGGTCCCTTTTTGTATACATACATGTAGTCCCTTTAATTGTGTCATACAATCTCAACGTCTGACGCCCAAGACCTATATCGTAGAACAGTACTTTTACGTCCTCATATTTTGGTAAATGTTGTCGTATATGCTTTTAAGCAGACCCTGGCTAATGTCAAAGAATCTAGAACTTGCCCCCGTCACAATAACAGGAAATGACGTCAGTGTAGTGTTGGGAATTCCAAATGGCAGAATTCCGCTTGCTTGGCAATGGGGTAGTTAGTGATATTTTTTAGATTTTCCTCAAACGCTTCTTCAAACCATGAATTAAACGAACCTAAAATACAAAAACAACTTTTTCGTTTATCATTATCATCATCGCCATCATCATCATCATCATCATCTTCATCATCCTAATCATTGTCACCATTTACATCATGGTCATCATAATTTCATCATCATTAGTATCATCATCATCATCATCATCATCGTCGTCATCATCATCATCATCATCATCATCACAATCATGATCATTATCTTTCGTTGAACCGCAAGAATCGTATGTTTCTTTTCTGTCGCATGGAAAACAAGATGGAAAAAGCGTATTATCAACGATAGCCTTTGCGATTTACGAGAAATTTTAAACTAAATCAAAACATGGTATTATGTCTTCTTCTGTCAGTACCACCATCACTTATAACAAAGCCTAATAAGGTCGAGCTCCGACAAAAACTATTGACAGTATACTATTGTTTTTAAAAGAAAATGTGATGTCAGATCGTAAAATTTTGTGTGGAGCCTAATTTGCAAGCTTACCGTGCAATAACTACCGTGCAGTATATTGAAATTTAGCTGTAATTGCTCTGAGTGATTGCACTGAGTGGACACATTGCGACAGAGCTAAATTTAGAAATGACAAGCATGCCAAGCATGTCAGACATTACGTGATGTCTAGGAACTGTCCATTGGGATCGGCATTGTAGAAAATTGCGATGTGGTAATTTTTAAAGAAATGCACGAGCTACATTGAGCTGCATTATGTCGACATAACTGAAGCGAAAGCATTTAAAATTCATTTGGATGTACGGGGCTGTTTATGAGGAACAGAGTGGAAAGCCAAACTAATTACGGGGTTTTAAGCATAGTTTTACATATTTGCAAAAATATAATGAATGTAATAAACTTAAAGATGGAGCTGGATAGATGGAGTTGTTGATGGGAGGGTGGGCACAAGTACCCTGCTACTTTGCTCTTGATTTGTCCTACTCAATTTTACGAGTGGGGTTTTGTGTCTTGTATTCAGACTGATCATCTCTAAAGTATAAATTCGTATGAAATAATAAATCGTCCCTTCAACACCAGAATGTGATATCAGCATATGTGCAAAGTAGTCTGATCAAACATTCAAGGGGCGATATGAAAACAAATGTACATATAATGAAACAACACGCCAAAGGAATAATTTCCTTTTTCGACATTGTTTGTATGCATGTTTGATAGAATATACATCATTTTGAGTTTTTTTTTATTTTCATTTTTATATAAGAAATACGATCGGGGAAAAATGACCTCATGACTTCAGATGTAGTTTCTAAAAATAAGAGTGCTAGTGTTTCAACATTGAAACACAAGTCATGTAAATATAGAATTTACTGGTTGTCAGCAAATAAAAGACAAATACATGTAATAATTGCTAAAATAATTATTATAATAATTATAAGTAATAACTGATTGTTTATTTTATCAGAAAGCATACTTTGTAACACAAAATGCCAAAAATGATGTAGTAGGCGGCACCAGTATTGCTTTTAATTAACACAAGATTATGGAAAACTATTAAAACACGTCTTTTTATTATTTTGAACACCGTTGTCGTGAAAATAAGCTTCATGGTTGCTCTTTAAACTTCATTTACGAAGGCACATTATTGGTCAGTTCATTACAAATTAACATTGGGAATATAAGCCATATATAGAGTGATAATTATTCAAAATCCAAATATGGGGTTCGCAGACGAGCGGCGAGGGCTCAATTTGTTTACCAAAATAAAATACTGAAAGTATTTTAATACATCTAAAAGGTAGATTATTTTATCAATCATTCTTTAGCATCATTTTGTTTTATTGATCGAAGTAAAAATAACAATTTTTATCCAAACTAGGGTAATCCCCAGGTTTTTCCGTTGGCGAAATCCTAGCGACTAAATTTATTGTGACCTTCCAGGAGATGTTTGGTGTATGTGCGATTTATTATACTTCATACAATTGGCAGAGCAACGTAATTAATTTGTATTTTAAGTGACCCAAAATATAAATTAATAACGGTAATCCTATTTGCCCTTTATAAGACCGATGAAGTATCCCGCCACAAGCATAATACCCATTTATTCATTTCAACAAATCGTTATTAAAACAATAACACTATATACATGAATTCATACGTCATACGCCTCTTTATCCAACAAAATTTTTTCTTAACGCAAAGAATTTGGATTATATTATCATGGCATTAATACAGCTTTTTATCGACATTCACACGTTTACAATCGGACAGACATTCATGCCCGTTGTTTGAACAACAATTATATCCATTTTGTATGTTTTATACAACTGTGTGCTTTTTATGAACAAACGTATACATGTTTTATATAATAACTTACATTTTCATAAAAAACTAACTGTTTAAAGAAATGTTTGTGTTTTAAATTAAGAAAGGCTAGAGCTAGTAAATTTCGAACGTTTAAAGAGATATTTATTTTAGAAAATATTTGGAGGCAAACAAACACAAATGCGAACTAACATTAAAAATATGTAGCGATCTGATCCAATAAGCGAAAACAAAAACAGTACATGATACTTTACTCACTCATTTATTTTCAAGGAACACGTACTTCCAATGTCTAACGACCAAATGCAATCCTGCACAGAAATGTCCGCACATTTTGCACACATATGTTCATTATATTGACTATTTAAAGGGGGCGATTTACTATCAAACGTTACTTGATTCAATAACTGCACGTAGCGGTGTGGTTGGCATGCACTCTTTTCACCGTAAGATCTTTCAATATCAGTTCCTGAAAAACGAGGGTTTGTTTAGAAGTCACCCTAGATGGGGTCTCCACAGGTAACTTCGATGTACATAAAAACACACAACACCATTTAAAAACTATTTCAATAAACATAAAATACTGGGCACTGCAGATATGATTCAAATTTCGCACCAACTTACGATGTGTTTCTAGGAAATAGAGGTGCTGGGACACAGACTGAGCCTAAAGATAAGCTGTTTTGACGCGGAAGGGCTTCATAAACTGCAAAATAGGTTAGTTTAAATAATCGTAAGTCGAAATAAACAAACGATAATTAAAGATACATCTACGTTCAAATTTAAAGTATGAAATACCAATATTACGTTTTAAAAATTGTTGATATTAAGCATTGCATAAAAAACAATTGCTATTTAACTAATTTAAATCTGTATCATTTTTCTTGTTTTACACTGAAATAAGAGTATTATAATAAAAAGTTATGTTTCTGTGCGTATGAATCTAATATCTGAAGCGACAAAGCGACACATAAGTTTAATTTTCAATCTACAAATTTTACGCATTGGAAAACATAACATATATTAAGACATTTAATGTATAAAATATGTTAAGGGGTTAATTATCGCCCATATTTCCTTAGTTTATGACATTTCTGAGGACGAAGATGCGACATTTATTAATTAATGTTGTCACATCATCGCGGTCTTGCACAGAGCGGAATAGAAGTGACAGAAACAGGGTTGCGTAGAATCAAGTTAAATGTATCGACACAGTTCAACAACGCGAAGCTATGGTGATGTTTACAATCTCTCGTTTGAGAAGGCTTTTTTCTACACTAGTCATGAATTATCTTGTTTGATCATTGCTGATAAATTAAGGGTTAGAAAGAGGAATTTGTTCTTTGCGGAAGAAAAACACAGTGATGCAATCGCACATTCCTTATGTTACTGCAATTTTGATTATATTGAATTTTTTTTTAATATGGGCGAGACCATGAGTACATGGCATGAAACACGAAAGGGGTGTAACACCTATTGAAAGTATAATAAAAAAACTATAAAAATGATCAATTCATGCCGATACTATTATCGTGTTGACGAAACGTTTTTTTTTCCTTTACAATAGAAATTAGAGATGAGACAACTCGGCAATTATTTCGTTCTTTTTCAGCAAATGTACCTCTTACTTTTTTCTTCGTGTTCAATCGAACTATGTGAAATTTAACCTATTGACTTTTCCACAGATTCCGTGTTAAATGACGTGCATCCAAACATGACTGATACAAATGTCAGCTGCCTGATGTAGCAAACTGATGCAAATGTTAGCTGGCTGGTGTAGCAAACGGATACAAATATAAGTTTGCTGCTGTAGCTCACTGATACAAATGTTAGCTGGCTGATGTAGCAAACTGATACAAATGTTAGATGGCTGATGTAGCAAATTGATACAAATATTAGCTGGCTGATGTAGCAAACTGATACAAATGTTAGCTGCCTGAAGTAGAAAACTGATACAAACGTTAGGTGCCTGATGCAGCTATCTCATACAAATGTTAGCTCGCTGATGTAGCAAACTAATACAGGTGTTAGCTGCCTGATGCATCAGTCTGATACCGATGTTAGGTTGCTGATGTTGAAATCTTATACAAATGTTAGCTGGCTGGTGTAGCAAACTGATATTTATGTTAGCTGCCTGAGGTAACAAACTGATACAAATATTTGCTGGCTGGTGTAGCAAAACAAATTTACTTTTGAAAAACAGTTTGAACTATATTCGAAACAGTTATGTTGGCTAAGTATCACATAACCAAACAGCACATGTTCTGGCAGATTGTATGTTGTAACAGTCGTTTCTGTACTGAAACCACTTGTCATTCTTTGGATATGCTTTAAGAAAGAGCCTATCAAAATCCGTACAATGAGCTATTGATTATTCATGATTAAATTCTTTTCCACGGAAGTAATTTGCTCGATGGAGGAAGTTTAGGTCACGGAGTTAAATTTCAGTCAGCTGCATGACTTACTTAAGAAATAAGTTATTGAGGTAATAACCGATAAATTACGTGGGTGATAGAGTGATTCTTTTCAAAACATAATTATCCGACCATAGTTTGATGCAGAATAACCCATAGTCGATTTCCTTCCTTATCTGTAAAAATCGATCCGCGGGCCGTGTTGAAATCTCGGTTATGCCTAATAGTTAAATAATTACTAAATACATGTATGCATGTTTTAGCGGCTATTGATATTTTCATTGACATGTCATCTGCTATAGCTGCAAAAAATGTCCTTGTTTGAATAAGATATGTACATGTAACAAAATCTAAGATTAGTTCGGTTCATATGTTGACATCGATTACTTTTTAAAATCACAAGCAAATTGGTATTTTGTCTACTGCATAAACAACCATTGACAGTCGATTGAAATTTATTCGATATTAATGATGGAAAATATATCATTTATTGAAATAGGCCATTCGTACGTTTCTGTTTATAAACTGCTGCACTTGTCTGATTACCCGTATCGACTCGTCAATTTTTGTAACGTTTAGCGGTATGGCAGTTTAACGCAAATGTATTAATCTATACATAGATTTTACAAACATACAGTTATAACACTGTCTTTATTGCTATTTTAGCACGGAACATACATGATGTCTTTAACCAGCTTTGCATTGTATTGCCATAAATAACAATAATCACATACATGTCAATTGAATAAGATTATATCCCAAATGTCAGATATAGCAGTTGTGATTTGATTGTTTTGCTTTCAAATGGGCCATTTGCATAAATGTCGATGGACCTTCTTTAACCCATCTTTATTGGAACCCCCACCTTAATCTGGAGTATTGTATCCATGTGTATTGGCACCTTGCTGTGGTGTCAGTGTGGTGGAGACAGAGTGGGAATTTTTATCATCTGAGAACAATACATCGCTGTAGAGGTTTAAACAGTGCGCTCAGCCATTGCTCAAACAGCCGAGAGAAAATAATGCAGACAATGATAAGTGGGAAATTTATGGAGTGATCAAACATTCCGTTAAAGCCGCATTAAAGGTGGAAATTGTGAAATTTAAAATAAACGATTACACAATAATTTAAATGTCTGGGTAAAATACTATTGCATGTTTCCATAAAGGCTTACATGGTTCGACAAGCATTTGCCTTGTAAATCGTTCTACATTTCTACAACATGTCGGATAAATTTAAGTACACAGAGACACTGACCTAATTTTTTTTTTGACTCGAATTGAATTCAATGATACTTTACATGCAGCATCCGTATCAGGTGGGTATGGACATATTGTTAAGCAGTTTTGGTCTGATGATTTTTAGTTAGTTATTTACTAAAGATTATACTTCGGACATAACCATGGGCAAGTTTTCTTGCGAGATTTCATGAACTAATTTCTCAATTTAAATGAAATGTTATAGGCAGAATTACTACCAAGTAAACAATTCGATTTCAGGAAATAATAATTCTAAAAATGAAATGTTAATCAATATAATGTACATCATGTAAAATACAATGTAGTGCATGTAGTATTTGCCTTTAATTGAAAAATTATACATATTTTCGAGACAGGGAAATACTAAACTAGAGTTGAAACCAAATTACCATCGACCGAAAGTAATATGTATCAACCTCAGTTAAAACAAAATATCATTCGTGGTATTGCGCACATACTTTGTATTCGTCAATATTTTGTTTACTCAATTTGTAAAAGCACACCGATTTAACTATTTTGAAACAGACACAGCACGTTAAGTGTCCTTAAAACAAAATACGACATATCGAACGTACCACAACCCGATTGTTTAAGTTTGCGGTGAAGAGGCATTTAAACCAAACCACTAGATGATAAATCATTTGGAGAGATAAGACATGGTAGGAACGTTTTGTTTGCTTGTTAATCTGCTCAATCACGGCATATATACACTTTCATTAAACATTAAGTCGTCACAATATATATTTTTTGCGTAGCCAAATGCGTGTATTTTAACTCATCATTTTGTTGAGATGATGTTGCGAACTGTAGTCAAGTGCATCTCCTCTGTCTCCAGTGTATTATGATGATGCAGCATATGTAGTGCAACTGTATATCTTCAATGCCATCATCGTGTTATAATGATTGAGTGGACTGTACACGCCATCAATGCCATCATTGTGTTGTACGGATACAGTGAACAGTAGTCCTGTGCATGTTTTTAATGTCACCGTTGTGCTGTAATGGTACAGTAAACAGTATCGCAATGTATATATTTAATGTCATCTTTGTGTTGTGGTGATGTAAAGAACATCCTTCAATACCACATTTGCAATGGCATCAAGCTATTGTGATGATGCAGTCTTATTAACTCATTATTTTGTGATAATTCAGAAAACCGTTCTCATGAGTAAAACGTACCTCGGAAGCCAGAAAGTGTCATCAGCATATGTGTAAATAAAGTTAATAACACCTTCTGGTTTTCTTAGGGCGATACATTATATGTCGTTGTATTGTTAAGTCTTTTTAATCTGTAATCGTCAAAATTAGTATATTAAGTGCAATTCGATTAATACACACAGCCTGTAGTCCTATTGATTATTTTTGACAGTGTATCAACTTTCAAATAAGAGCGTAATAAAGTTGAGCGCGATTATTTACAGAAACCCTACATGGTTATAATAAATATCTTGGTGGCATGTATTTTATGTGGTAAGATGATGGTATATTTATTTACATTGACCTGCGTATCAGCAATCGTCGTAAAACGTTTTGAAGTGGTCATGGGCACTAGGAAACTCCACTAATAAATCATGGGTCTCATTGATACGAAATATTAATTTGTGTTTATCATTCGATATTTTGCACGGCTACATTAAAGCAAGGAATCCGTCTAATATAACACAATGGTAAGTCTGATATTTAACACAATTATTTATATAACTTTGTTTTATTATATTATTTATACAAACATATAGGCATAGATACAGATGTTTGGCTTTACTATTGTATAAATATATTATATGGTGCTTGTAATAATTTAACGCAATTTCCTTAATTTTATGTACGACTTGAAATTAAAACCATCTGATAGAAACATGGAAAGTAAAAGTGAAGTCAAGAATATAGATATACTTAAGATTAAAATACATTCACACATATGGCTGGCATAAACTATTTGTATAAGTTATCCTCGCGGTGCGTCCAATAGATTAAGAACAAAACTTGAATTCAGAAACTGTTTTTGTTCAACGTAATGTGTTAGTATCACCCCATAGCTCATGTGAAAATTTCGAAGCAAATAAATGCAAGACATTTTAATTAATGGTATTACAAACCAATAACTTAAATTACAACAATCTTAGTGGGTATTCTTGACAACATGGTCTGGAGAAACTAATGTTGTTCCCGTCAACATGCCAACAGTACCTCGAAGAATCTTGTGTTTAGCAGTAACAATTTTTGCGGACAAACTATATTAATTAGATTATTTCTGAGTATGTTCACATACATGGTGTTAATTTTTAGGTGAATTAGTGTTTGTGTATATACATGTAAAATGGTCAGCTTCATCCGTGGCTAGAGTCATCAATTTATTTACGGTTTTGTTTTTCATTTGCATATGTTGGATCTTAGTAATGTTTTGTCTAACAGCTTGAATATATCATCGTCTGGCATGTAGCTTTGTATTGACAATACCTTAACAAACATAGTGTGCCATGTGCATGTACTGAGTGTCTATTCTCAGTATGTTAATATTGTAAAAATATGTGGTTTGTGTATCCAGAATGTAAAGAAGTACCAAGAAGTAATTATCTCTTCACAAAACTATCAAACACGATGTTCAGCCAAATTTAAGCCAAATGGATTCCCTATCTTAAATACAGATATCTTCTCCGGAACCATTCAGGACTCTTTTAAAAAATCATAAACAGATACCATTCGGCAAATTTCAGCAAGGGTTTACTTGACCGGGGCATTTGTCATGCTTACCGTATATTATTATAAACACAATACTATAAAACGATAATGGTGCTAATTTGGACAACATATGATTGACGATCTTCTGTTTTGACTAACATCAAAAGCATTTGTTCAAACGAATTTCGTAATTAAGTCAGCCGTGCAAAATTCGAATTTGCCTCCTTATTATTGGTATCTTCATTCTTCACTTTTATTTGTTAAAGATTACGGGTTGTGTAACAGTGTGGTGTCTGTTAATAAATACATTGCATAACTTCACTTACTATACAACAAATTAAGATAAGCAATCTACATCATAGTAATTATGCACCTTCTGAGATACCTTCTCAGTCCATTCAAGCTCGAACAACAATTTATTCAAATTCATTTCTACCATCTACTACCTCCGAATTGAATAATCTTCCCGATGATGTCAAAAATGAGGCTCATCAATATTGCCGACCAATTCAAAATCCATAATTGTCTTACGGAGATAGACACACTCAAATGTTACACACACGCAACATAACAAATTGTAGTACGCTAAATGGAATTAAATGCACATCTTTTCAGACGCAACATACTTGCATCCCCATTATGTCTCTGTGGAATACGGGAGTCGCCATTTCATTATTGTTTAATGTAAACATGTAAACAGTATGTTAACATTCGGTGAAGAACGTTTGAAAACTATATATATCAATTCCGTTCCTTCTGTTGAAACTATCTTATAAAGAGACGACTCGCTTGGTTATCAAACCAATACAAACATTGTTAGCGCCGTTCACACATATATTATTAATAATACACGATTGGATACATATAATTGCTTCAGAACTTCGCTTAAACTTCGTTTTCTTTTCATCCGTTCAATTTCCACGTTCACACTTATATATGTTATACCATTCTAATTCCAACTATTTACAATTGCTTTCTATCTATTAAGCTTCTTTGTTTGCCGCATTTATACGAGGGTTGTCTGGAAAGTTCGTAGACTGGTTTTGTAAAATGAAATATTATAATGTAAAAACAATTTCTTTTCTCTTTGTGTGCTCGCTCATACGTATATTTATAACAATATTGTGCATTTTTATTATATTTTACCGCTAAATTACCTTCAATTACTCTGTCTTGGCAACACAACTCCTGAACTACGGAGCACTTCAAATTGTTCTGAAAATGTTCAGTAGTGAATGAGTTTATAAAAAATAGTATCTGCTTAAATAGCTTATTTTTAAACCAATTATGTTCGTTTGACAACAAGCAACTAAATATATTCTATACGGAGAAAAACTACGAGGCGTGATCCAAAAGTTGGTAATTATTTATTCATACTTAACAAACACGTAGTCGGAAACATATCAAATTTAATCAGCAGATGTCGTAACATATTACCACTATGTAAATGCATTTTCATCAACAACTGTCTACAAATAACGGAATAAGAGTCCAAAACACAAACATATTCAACACGATCCGGAGCACGTCCGTAACAGACGATGTTAACAACGTCAAAATGCTTTGCAATCTTAATTAATTACATGCTATACCTTGTTTTCTGTGTAATACAACCATTACGAAAATTGTACAAATGTGTTATATAACATTTTGAGTGTTTTCATTGGCTATAATTCTTATACTTACCAATCGCATGACGTTAGTTTGGTGACATGACGTCGTCAACATTAAATTACGTCCCGTCGGTACACAATTTTTAGAATTTACCTGCATGTTTGGTACAATTAGTAGTTTTTCGTTTTTTTAAAGCGTGTAATAAAAAAAGATCTGACACGAGATGTCATGTCATACCATATTTTATTAAACGAGGTCAGGAATTTTGTTAGTAAGCGAGCCGTACATGTAATATCTGAGCTGCGCTATTCTTAAATAATGTCAGTGTTATTACTCTTTTTTTTCAAAACATTCACATTCTACCTGAATACATTTATGTTGTCGCTGTATCCAATTGTCAACTAATGTCCTGGTATCTGTTTTCGTCGAATCTCCTCAGTATCCGCATTACAGTCTGACACAGATCAGTAGGTCCGCTAACGTGCTGTCCCCTGCATTCGAATTTGTAAACACAGACATTTACATGCTAAACTATATAATTATGTTAGCAGAAAACGAAATTATTATAAATTAAAAAAGTGTTCATTCAATGAATTCGCGACTGAATCATAAGAAACACAATGCCCGAGAATCCAGTTGGATGTTGTTTTTCCCCAATATTAATTTAAATAACACTATTTGAAATGTAAACAAACACGAATGGTTATTAATCTTATAACCAACCTTGCTCGAACGTCATTACCTCATTAATTTACTCCGAGGCTGTTCCGATCTCGGGACAAATTGAACTTTACCGGTACGCGTTTTTATTAGAATATGTACACGCTTCGTGTGTATCTAAGGCGCGCACGCGCCTTTAGGTGCCTATGGCGCTCGTATATACAACGGCACGAGCTAGCCTAAGGCTAGCGTGTCGTTTTTGTATAAAAACGCAATAAAAGTAAAAATAACGTGATTTTGTTAGCTTGTTGGTGCATTGTATGGTTAATATTCATTAAGAATATTACTGAATAATAACCACGTATTGCAAGGAAAACAAAATCTAATGTGCCTTTTTTTAAATAAATCAAAACACCGTCACGTGACCAATGCTGAAGAAAATAGCTCAGTATAAGTATTTAAACACTATGTTTTCAAACGATATAATGTTTCTAAATGGGGGCTACCGTCCCCCACACCCTATCGACTTTAACAAAAAATGTTTGACTTAGATCTATATAAAAGCCCATCTGTTAATAAGAAATGATACACGCATTTAAATCATTTAATTTTGTAAAAAGAATTTTAAAAAAATATAAAATAAACAACAACAACAATTGCAACGAGGGCTATTATTTGTCAACTGTATATTAGCTTCTAGCTTCAAATATTCAAGATAAACATTCTGGTCAGCTCAACAGATGTTGACAATCATTTCGATATCTCAAACTAATTAAAAAATGATTATGGTTAATAAAACAAAGAAAACACAACATTTAAACTGTTTATTTCATAACAAACATAACTCGAACTATCGGCATAGTTGGTAGTAGTCAATCGCTAAATCGAATATGGCGGACATTTGTTTACTTGCACACAGCAACGAGCACCTGCCCATTGAGCATGCGCGATCCGCGTACCGGTAAATTTCAATCTAGCCCAGATCGCTTCTGCAATGCCCAACACTATCCGTCGATGATCTTCTTCCACGACAGCGGGATCTGCCTTCAACAAAGTCGCCGTCGTTATGTTCGGGTGATTGCTTTGTTCATAATTTTTTCTTACCATTTCTGAATCGTCGGGGCTAATGGTTGATAATTTGTCAGCACACTATATTCAGTTTTTATGTTGCAGGTTTGAATTAGATTGCCCTGCCGAATAATCCATTGTTACGCAAAATTTTACAACTGCGCGAGTTTTGTACTGCTCCGGCAGTCCCAGTTTTTAACGTTTTCACTAACAGTTGCTTTCAAAATACACCGTTGACGTAACTGTATAAAGTACTTGACTTCAAGTCAAGTAAATTTTATTTACTAAGTCGGTGCAAAATATAACGAAAAACAGCAGCTCGTATGAGCTTTTGAAACCGACTTAACATAGTACAAAATAAATATTTATGACAGCACATAATAAAATACAATTAATAATACCTAATAAAATACTACTAATAAAATACATAATTAATTAATATAAGACATACAATGACAATGCTTTCATAACACATAAGGATCATGTATTTTTGTAATACATAAACACATAAAAGTTGCATCCAATAAAATGTTTAGGTTAAAAATTGTATAAATAGGTGTATGTTTATATCTACATATAATAAAATCACAAGGTTTATTTTAAATTTAACTTCAACTCGAGATTGGTAAACAGTGTACTCGATGTAATGCGTTGCCTGTTAATTACTACCACAGGAGCTACATGAACAGTCAGGCCCATCCCAACTAGAAATCAGAGAACGGAATTGAGTTAAACTTGATGTATTTCTGAAATCCTCAGGAAGATAATTCAATAGTTAACTAGCAGTAAATTTTAACGAATTTCTACCGTAACGTCCTGTTCGAGGTTTAGGAAGAGAAGTCATATTTGTATGCCTCAAGTTATATGAAGAGTGCTTAAGTTTTACAATATCATGCAAATAACTTGGAATTTTGGGCATACATTGTTTTAAAAGTTTCCAAAGCAATGCTTCTCATACGATTAATGTTTTAAGTTGGGAGACAAGATTTCGTCAAAAGCTCATCATATGAATGTAAAAACTAAAATTTTAAAAAATCTTCTCTGAAACCACAAAGATTGGCGCTTTCATATTTGATATCTGACATCCTCTAGTGTTCCTCTACAAAGATTGTTCAAACTATGCCCTTGGGGGAAAAAACTGGCCACGCCCCGGTGGTCAAATGGTTTATATAGACTAGTATAGCAAAATGATTTTAAAAATCTTCTTCTCTGAAACCGCAAGACCCAGATGTTTCATATTTGGTATGTAACATTGTTTAGTGGGCCTCTACACAAATTGTTCAACTGATGCCACTGGGGTCAAAAGTGACACCCAGGGGCTCACATTGTTTATATAGACATAAATAGCAAAATTACTTTTAAAATCTTCTCCTCTGAAACCGCAAGGCCCAGATATTTCATATTTGGTATGTTACATGGCATAGTGGTCCTGTACAAAGATTGTTCAAATGATGCCCATGGGGTCAAAACTGGCCACACCCCGGGTCACATGGTTTATATAGACTTTAATGGCAACATGACTTTAAAAATCTTCTTCTCTGAAACCGCAATGCCCAGAGATTTCATATTTGGTATGTATCATTGTATAGTGGTCCACTACAAAGATTGTTCAAATCATGCCCCTGGGGTGAAAACTGGCAACTAACCTCCGGTCACATGGTTTATGTGGACTTGAGTAGCTAAATGATTTTAAAAATCTTCTCCTCTGAAACCGCAGAGGCCCAGAGGTTTCATATTTGGTATGTAACATTGTTTAGTGGTCCTCTACAAAGATTGATTAAATGATGCCCCTGGGGTCAAAACTGGCCACATCCCGTGGCTCACATGGTTTATATAGACTTAAAAAGCAAAATTACTTTAATAGTCTTCTCTGAAATTGCAAGGCCAAGAGGTTTCATATTTGGTATGTATAGTGGTAATGTACAAGATTGTTCAAATGATGCCCCTGGGGTCAAAAACTGGCCACACCTCCGGGGTCACATGGTTGATGTAGACTTGAATAGCAAAATGACATTTAAAATATTCTCCTCTGAAACTGCAAGGCCCAGAGGTTTCATATTTGGTATGTAACATTGAATAGTGGTCCAATACAAATATTATTCAAGTGATGCCCCTGGGATTAAAACTGTCCACACCCCTGAGGTCACATGGTTTATATTGACTTTAAATAGCAAAATGACTTGAAAACTTTTCTCCTCTGAAAGTTCAAGGCGTAGAGCTTTTATATTTGGTATGTAACATGTATAGTGGTCCTGTATAAAGATTGTTCAAATGATGCCCCTGATGTGAAATTCAAAGCTGGGCACACTCCGTGGCTCACATGGATTATATAGACATAAATGGCAAAATGATTTAAAAATTCTTCTCTGAAACCACAAAGCCCAGAGGTTTCATATTTGGTTAAAACATTATATCGAGACCTCAATTAGGATTGCATATGGCATGAGTGGGGTTAAGGTCAAGGTCACTGTTACTAAAAATAGAAAAACGGTTTCAGCTCAAGAACTTTTGAACGCATTGATATTTTTTAATGAAACTCTAAACATTGATACCTCATATTGACACCTCGCATGGGATTGCATATGGGGTCGGAGGGGTCAAGGTCAATGTCACCGTTACTAAAAATAGATAAACGGTTTCCGCTCAATATCTGGAGAACGCATTGAGATATTTTAATGAAACTTAATACATAAATACATTATTTTGAGACCTCGATTGGAATTCATATGGGGTGGGTGGGGTAAAGTTCAAGGTCACCGTTATTAAATATCGAAAAATGGTTTCCCAATATATTTTGAGAACGCATTGAGCTATTTTAATGAAACTTAATACATAAGTACCTTATATCAATACATTGCTTGGGATTGCATATGGGGTGGGTAGGGTCAAGGTCACTGTTACTAAAAATAGAAAATCCGCTCAATAACTTGAGAAAGCATTGCAATATTTTAATGAAGCTTATTACACATATCTTATATCGATACCTCACTTTGGTTTGCTTATGGGGGGGGGTCAGGGTCACAGGGTCACTGTGGAAAAACGGTTTACGCTTAATAACTTGAGATCGACTTGAGATATTTTAATGAAACTTCATACGTAGATACCTTATATGGAGACCCAAACTCCGTGCAGAGATTTGTCGGGTATCGATCATAGCTCTAATCAAATCCCTGCCGTCATAACAAACAACGTGATGATGATCGATTTGAATCTTCTAAATATTATTATAGTTTTAATTAGTCATTTTCTTTTTCTGTTTTCATTATTGACTGCAAACGATATATAACAAGTCTAATTATGTAGAAAATTGCACTGTGTTGCATTAAATAAGTACAAACTACAAATACGTACTCCTTCCAGATCTGGAAGGATTTTGCTTGTGATGGCAGTGGATAACGTTAACCAATAGGGGAGGTAACCGCTATGAGGAGTTTGATGGATACCTTGCTTTACGTATGTGGTGGGTGGGGTCAAGGTCAAGGTCACTGTTACTAAAAATAGAAAAACAGTTTTCGCTCAATAACTTTAAAACCTATTGAGATATTTTAATGAAACTTCATACATAGATATCAATTGAGCGACCTAGGGCCATAGTGGCCCTTTTGTATTAAATTAAACACAGAATCATTAAATTTGTTTAGAATAATAGTCATAAAAATGCCTCGAAGAAGGAGCATGGAGGACATATACGTGTATTTATAGGCACTGTAGCAAATACATGTATGTGCTAATTGTTCCACTAATTTGACATTAAATGTCGGGGAAAGACACTTTCCAGTCAGGGAAACATTCGGGAATTTTATTTCAGAATTTCAGTGGCCACCCTGTAGTTGTGTTAGGAACACAGGACCAAATCTCCTTGTTACAGGAAAGAAAATGGGTCACATTTTGACACAGATTATATTTTGTACTACGTACACGTTATTATTTTAAAAACTTGTAAGTAGGTCAGGTCAAGTGTTTCTACAGTGACAGCTTTATTGGAGTATATCTTCTATAACATATAATTTATTGAATGCCATTTATTTAGTTGCATTTGTGCAAAATTTTTGGGCAGACTACAATGTACCTTCTTCCACAGGACCGGCTTGTAAATAACCAGTCCGGTCTGTCAGCCAAACAAGTCTTGGAATGTCTCGCCTTCAGTCTTCGAAATTAGCCATTGCCCGCTCGCCCGTGGCAAGTAAAAATATTGTCGGGCACAGAATAAATTCTAAGTAGGTCGCGAGCCAGGCTAGTAAAATACTGTGGCAAAACACGGTCATTTAAAAAACAAACATCTGTTTAGTAAATAAACACAACATAAACATGATCGGAAATATGTCATTTCAAACAATAATGTAGCCGCACATTCTCAAAATATAGCACAAATTCGATTTGTTTACATTCTTACAACACGCACCTGCTCCTGACACTTTATTGCAATGCTTTCGAACCGATGCGTTATAATCGATTATTTTCAATGTATGGTTATGGCCATTCATAAACTGTATCATTATCACTATATATAATAATGATTTCACAGTGACCAGATTTGGATCGTGTTTAACGTCAGCGTTAATTTAATCCAGTACCTCATTTTCGTCATTTTCAACAAAGTTCTATGCAGTTTTTAATTACAAAAAGTTCGGGCTTGTAAAAAATGTTTTGAGCTAGTAAACATTCTAAAACTACTGGCCCGAACAGCAAGTAATTTTTAGCCGGATGATTCAACAAAAAGTATCGGCAAAAAGTATAGAATAGCGAAAACCGGTCGGTTGGGCGGTTGGGCTGGCGTTGCGATGTCGTTAACATGTTGTGTTAAAGTTTCGTAAACCTGTCATATTTTTAAATTTCTTGGGCAATCTTCATGAAACTTTACAGAAATGTGCCTTAAATGGTTCTCTACCAAACCTTTGAACATTGTTGCGCTTCACTGCACAAGATGGCCACCACAGCTGAAAATATAAATATGTCTAAACGCCATTTTCTTCCAAACCTTTGGCTAGATTTTAAAATAATTGTACACAAATGTTTGTTAAGTGTTCCTTTACCAAACTTATTCAAATGGTTTAGCCTCAATGCACAAAATGGCCACTAGAGCTAAAATAGAATTTGCTTTAAAGCTTCATGTTCCTATCATAATTTCAAAAGTTCTTGGTCAATATTCATGAAACTTTACAGAAATGTTCCTTAAATGGTTCTCTACCAAACTTTCGAACATTGTTCCGCTTCACTGCACAAGATGGCCACCAGAGCTTAAAATATAATTATGTCTTAACGCCATTTTTACTTAACCTATGAATAGATTTTAAAACATATTTTACACAAATGTTCGTTTAGTGTTCCTCAACCACACTTATTCAAATGGCTCCGTTTCAATGCACAAAATGACCACTAGAGCTAAAAATAGAATTTGTGTTAAAGTTTCGTATTCCTGGCATATTTTCAAAAGTTCTTGGTCAATCTTCATACAACTTTACGGAAATGTTCCTTAAATGGTTATCTTCCAAACCTATGAACATTGTTCTGCTCCACTGCACAAGATGGCCAACAGAGCTTAACATATAATTATGCATAACGCCATTTTCACCTATGAATAGATTTTAAAATAAATTTTACACAAATGTTCGTTTAGTGTTACTCTACCAAACTTATTCAAATGTTAAAAACATAATTTGCTTTAAAGTTTTGTATTGTTCTCATATTTTCTAAAGTTCTTCATCAATCTTGATGAAACTTTACACTCTACCAAACTTATTCAAATAGTTCCGCCTCACTGCACAAAATGGCCGCCAACGCTAAAAATATAAATATGTCTAAACGCCAATTTTTTTCTAAATCTATGGCTAGATTTTCAATTAATTTCACACCAATATTCGTTTAGTGGTCTTGTATCAAACATTTCTAATGGTTCCGCCTCACTGCACAAAATGGCGTCAAGAGCTAAAAATATAATTTGCTTTTAAGTTTTGTATTCCTGTCATTTTTTGTAAAGTTTTCGATCAATCTTGAGGAAACTTTACTGCATACATTTTAGATCATCGACATGAAACTTCCATTCTCCTTCACCAACATTGACTTGTACATGTATCCCCATCGGAAAAATAAAATTCAGGCTTTAATGCGGTTTCCGTATTTTTCTCTCGTTGAAAGTTAATTTCGAAGACTGCGCCTTTAGATGTCTACTTTAAATTTTTAGATGAAACGTCATATTTACAGATGTAATGCTACTAAAGTTATGCCATTGTGTGAAAAGTCAATCCAATGCCAAAAACTCTGACTGATAGGATGATACCAGATCTATCTTCAGTGATCCAGGTTGCTCCGGTGTTTTTTGCTGTTTTGGTGGGATTGGTAGTTCTGCTGGTGCAGTGTGTATGTGGGAACAAGTAAGCAGTAACATTTATTTTAATGTTCCATAAATTAAATCACTCTACAAATGCATGCAGAACACCTGTTTTTGTAAATCTTTGCAAGAAATGAGCTAATGTTTTCCACAGTAATATATATGACAGAAAATCAAGAACAGGACTATTAAACGTCCCCTTTAGGGAAATGTCAAAGCCACTTGTGGTATTTATTAGAGAATATATGGTAGTAACTAGTATCAAACCCTTCTATTTTGCCCCAGATATGACCTTTTGTAAAGGTAACATCAATGAGTGTGCTAATTGATGATTTCAATATCGCGTACAGTCCAGCCAACCATAGCAGACCAGGTGAAACCAGTCCTAACAATGTCAAGCTAAGGGGTAAACAGATATATGCTTTTTTCAGGTTACCTGACCTAAGCTAAAAAATGCCTTGACCATATAACATTTTATTGAGTTCGTCCGCTATTTTCATCTCAACTGAGCACAAAGAGCTCGGTGAGCTATTGGTATAGGGGACCTCTCCGGCTGCGTCCATCGTCAACCGTCCGTCGTCCGTCGTCCGTATGCCGTCAACAATGATATGTTATCGCGATAAAGACTAAATATTTTATTGAATCTTGACCTAACTGGTATGCTCGTGTGTAAGAGTCTGTGCGTGAACTGTTTTAAGTTGGAAATTGCTTTGCCGTCATAAAAAGCATAAACGGGTATATCGAATTGCACCACACATGCAAATCGCACTGTCGTACATCTATGGACATAACAAAATGCCGTCCAAACAGTAACTTAAGCATGCATTATCTTTACCAAAAAGCTATGATTATGTGGCATCCGTTTGTATTCTTCAAAATATAAATGCAATATTAATTTATATTGTAAACGTGTACTGTTAAAACAGAAACAGGACTCAAACTATTTATATTATTGATAATTTCCGTCATATTCTAGTAGATTGTCATATCGAATTAGTGGGTTTTAAAGTGGAAAATAACATGATTTGCTTGAGTAATACTTACACCAGTAAGAATGTACAATAATATGTAGTGCAACAAATATTTCTACATACACTATGCTAAGTATACACGTCGGTATACAGACCACTTTTACAATTCGATTAGTCACTGGGAAAATCAATAAATTAAACACATGATGTATGCATTTTTTTTCAAAGTCTCCTGAGCTTTGTGTAATACATTCGGGTAATTTATCGCGTCTGTAAAGCTCTATTTTGCGCGTATTATGTTGGTCACGTGTCTAACACGATCTAATATTTTGAATTTATCTGCGTGCACTTTCATTTTAACATATACATCTATTTGTTGAGATACTTGCAAATAGAGATGTTTCAAATGCGTGTTGTGTTTGTTTCTGATGCTGATAATGGTACTGTTATTGGTTGTTTGTGCGTAATATGAATGTATTATATTTTTGTTCAAGATTATGTTACATTGTATGTGCTCCGACTTGTGTTCGTTACATGCCGTATAATTATGTGTGTTGAATAAAACAAACAATTTACAGTTTTCGTTTGGTTAAACTATCTTTAATTAAACGATGAATAAGGCGATTAGAATAGTTGTGTGCAACAGCATATTGAATAGATGATCCAATCTTGGTTGTGTGCGTACACACGAAATAGCCAATGCATCACTAGTCTCATTTCGTAAAATTGTGTTCTGTAGGGAAAACATGTATCAATGAATATGAGGGGTTTGATCTTATGCATTCTACAGAAATGATCAGTTTGTTACGATTTTGATAGAGCGCGTTTAAGCACGTGTATTTTCCTGTACAATTTCCGAGAATTCTCCACAAATATTTTCAAAATATTAGGTTCTGTTCATAATTATTGCAGAATAACATATACATCATTTGATGAATCAGAAGGAACACAGAGAGCACAGCGAAATTAACAAAACATGTCTATCCACATATGTCAATATAGTTGTGTCAATGTATTTGTTGATATGTTTAGGAACATATAAAATATCAGAAATTATGGTGAATAGTGTACGTGTACCTAGAAACAATAGTATGAATGTTTTATGATGTTACATTACTATACTGTGTATAACAATTATATATCCTATATATTTAGTGAACACGTTAGAACACGTTCGTACAAACTGCAATATCAATAAACAACATGAATATCATGTTTACACTGTATAGAAATTGATATTGACAAACACATAAGCTGAACGTACGTCCTTTATGCACACACCATTACATTGTCTACTTTAACAGCGTAACTGTGCTAAAAATGAAATCTGACTGTAAATAATTGAACGAACGGTTTAGGTTCCATCGTGTGATATGTGATAATTAGTTTCGTTGTGATATTTGCTCCGATTGCAATATGCATCAAGGGATTCTTCTCACACTCATTTCTGTACCCTCGCCTACGCATGCTTATATAGTATAAGCATTTTGCTCAAGTAATAATAATACAACATACTTAAATTGTATTCGGCTAAAAATGATCAGAAATAGTCGCTATAAACCCATTCGTTTCTTTGTATATACATATAACATTTCAATTATCGAAAAGCGATTACCACTGACTTGTCTTCTGGGTTTGTTGAAATCATTGCCAATAATAAACATATAGAATTACAAAAACTTCACAAAACATACGTTCGTTCCGAATAATGACACATAGTTATTTACATTTCGAAAACGATGCTGGTCTTCTGTTTAACAAGTCCAGTATTACGATGAATAATGAAACATCTGGAACAATATTATTGATTAAAGTGCATATGTGCCTGTGTCAAATTACATCGGTTAAGATTAAGATTAGGCGTGTATTTGGGCAGTCGTTGTTTCAATTCATTCAATTCTACTGAAATTTTAAAATAACAGGCTGGCAAAACAAGTGGTCAAGTATTTTGAACAAATAGATACTCGGTAAAACATTAACAGCAATTGAATGATAATAGAACACCAGTACGCAGTAATCAGAGTCCCAGATAAGGCACGTGCACGCGTAAATTACGCACACATAATTGCAACTTAAGCAGATATATTTTAAAAATGCTTGTAAATTGTGTTGATTTACGCACAATTTTTTCGATGTTCGCGTACATAAGTGACTGGAAGACAAAAACATATAGAAGTTTTGACAGGCGTGCCTACCTGAATTTGCAGTTACCTATAACATTATTTGTCACCCGACTAATCCTACGGAGAGCGTACATTTTACCACACACATTCTGAAGTGAGTGTACATTTTTCCCAAAGTTACAGAAGTAACCGTATGTTTACACCCAGTACAAATATTCATCTGGAGAACTGGCAGTAATGTATAAACATATTGATGGTTATAATTATATACAGTGTTATGTGACGGATGTCACTGTGTATATGAAGTCGCATGAACACAAGCCTCGAAATAACGTAGTCAGGTGCCATATTAGGAGGCAGTGGGTACCTACTGTCATGTACATATTTAGAAGTTTATATATACATGTTATATACACTTTCAAGAATTACTGTTCAGTGTATACTGTTGTATAATTTCCTGAAACATGCTGAAAAAAAGGCTTTTATTGCACACATGAACTTCTTATAATGTCTATAATTATGTCTTCTTGAAGGAAAATACTCAACATTGCTTTGAAAACATCGGCAGTGATAATTATACATTCAAAATGTGTTCGCATTTGTTAATAAAGTTTTGAATAGGTAAGTGCGAAAACATTAACCTGATTTGACCTCTATTCAAGTATTTTTGTTTGTATGTTTATTTAAATATATATTATTAGAGTCGGTCCGTTTGGTAAACCAATCCAGGAAAGTTTTCGTGGGCTACTATTGATCCGATAGAGTAATAATTGGTTTTTAAGTTGTTAATATAAGCGAGTGTTTATCGATGAGTTCTACTGACGCATTAAGTAACGTCGCACAGAGTAGTAGTATCAGCAATTTGTGAATATGAAGGTATTGTCCGTTGTCGAGTTCATTCACCATCTGTAGTCGGCTCGATCTTTTACTTGTATTCCCTTGAGGAGGTCCGGGGTTTTCCTCGACATCTCCGCATCGTGTAATGATGAGCGCCAAACACAAAATCAAACGCATCCTTGTAAAAAACGCTCCTTTTGATATAACTAACACTGAAATACGACACTTAAACTTCCTAGGTAGCTGAAAACATCATAAACGAGCACGCCACACATTTATATCTAACCCCATATTATATTTTAGTTGACATTCGTGCACTAGCAACGCGTTCTCAATTAGTAAGGGCACAAAACTGTGCACTATTCACTATTAAAATGACTTAAAACAAAGGTTAATGTATGTCAAAAACATTAAGGATATCCGATTTCTATAGTTGCTGAACCAAGTAGTTAGTACTTAAATAAAGCAATGGTGTAAACACACTATGTAAAATTAGGACTTTTCCCGTCGTACAACATAATCGCATACAATAGACGAAAAGTTTCATTAATTCCAATGTTAGGTTTATTGTTCTGTGACACCAATCATAAGGCCACCAACCCACGGTCGGAACTCCTAAATGGCAATAATGTTAACGAGTGCAAAAGTATGATCATACATATACGTAGTCGAATACGAATTTAATTGTTCACTTGTTTACTGCATACACATATATACACATGTTTTGAACTAGAATTCAACAAGCGGAACCTAAAATAAGTGTAACACATATATTTTGTGATAACATAGCCTACCTCGGTTATTCACTTACGAAATTACAGCATTTGTGGTATATGACCATTTTACTAGCATAGCGTTTTATACATTGTAGGTTTACGTACACGGTCATCAAACTATCTTTTCAGAGTGACAACAGTGCCCCGGAGTTTTACCGCGACTTGTCCAAACAACTCTCCGCTGCTTGAAGATGAAGGAATAACACAGGAAATCGTGAACGCAAGAAGAATTTCATTTATGTTGTTAGCGACATGTGTTACAATGATTAGTAAACTCAATGAACAATCAATCGAGCATTTCTCTTTTGGCAGTCAGTCCGAAGGGACGACAACGCTAGGACTACGGGCTGACATAGATGTACTCCGGTGCATTCCATCTATCAATATAATGCGAGAAAGAAATTTGAAAACATGGAAGAAAGGAATGCTAAACTGTTTGATGCTGGGGGGTAAAGATCTTACTCCACAGCAATTCCTCCTTCAGGTTTTCAGAAGTGATCAGCCAGGCACTAACGCCTGAAAGTTCTTTGCTTAACGGCATGTTTGTAAGCCATGGACATCGCGTAATATTAAGTTCTGAGTTTTTTCGGAAACGTTTCCAACTTTTATTACAACAATTTTCAGACGACCGTTCAACCTTTATCACAGGACCGTCGGCTAGTTGGTCCGACGATATAGACATTGTGTGTGTGTATCTGGGGTCATTCATGAAATGCAACAGTGGGTAGACAGACCTAGACCGGGTAACTGGCCAACTCCTGAATTGTTTGAGGAAGCTAAATATTGCAAGTGGTTCCTTGTACCGGTAGGACACCCGTCCAGTAACACAAAGGATATCGAATGGAGGCTGTCTCCAAACCTTGTTGAGAGGAGACTGATGTTCAGTTTAAACATTACTCAGCTAAAATGTTATGTATTGCTGAAAATGATAAAGAAAGATATATTAAATAAAACTGTGAACAATGGGGGGATAACGAGTTTCCACTGCAAAACTGTTTTGTTTTATACAATAGAACAAACAAATGATTGTCAATGGCAAGAATATAACTTTGCATTGCTGCTTGAACTTTGTCTAGAAACACTACGAACATTTCTTAAAGACGGTGCATGTCCTCATTATATCATTGACGGTGTTAATTTGTTTGACGGTAAACTAAATAGTACCCAATGTCTCGAAATAATTTCGAAGGTTTCAGAACTGATAGACAACAACCTTCAGGGGATAATCGGTACACTAGAGAATACTGTTGGTAACAAAACCCGATTGTCCCCGTGGATCAACGTTCCGTATCCCATGTATGTATGCGTAATAAGCTTGCATATGAAAGACTACAATGGTTTCATATTTTTATGTTCAGTTTTCATGGCTTCATCCATAAACCGATTGTTGAGATTGTGGATCAGTTAAACACACTTATAGGTGCTTGTAAGGGGATAATAACTATTCACAAATGTAATGAGCTAGAAAAGCAAGTGGCTTGGGAAATATTGACAACTGTGTTGTCTTTACGAGCCTCTATACAAGCATCAATATCCATCCAAAATGGCACATCTATTAACCAAGATGTCTTAGATAGCTTCAAAGAGTCGCTGAACATTGATTTGTTCAGCGGTCAAATGAAAATGGCCCCAACAATGTTAGGCTCTGGAAATTTGCCCTCGGCAATATCTATCCACAATGACATTCCTATTGACCAACATGTCCTGGACAGTTTCACAAAGGCGCTGGAGACAACTTGCTCCTCAAGCCGACTGAAATTGGCCTCCCTAATGTATTGCTCTGGAAATTTGCAGTCGGCAGATTTCATTCTACAGGATGCAGAAGAGCGTTATCGCCAACACACTGTAAAGGCACTGTGTCGTTGTCCTGGATATTACGATCGATACCTCGACCACCAAAGTATGTTTGAAAACAAACAAAATCCAAAACGCGAGAGCAAAATCGATATGTGTACGGTATTTCTTGCTTATGATGCACATATCGTCCCCCCTGCGTTATTGTATGAAATGAACAAAACTGGGATTGAAGCGGATTTCGGTGAGACATTAAAAAGTAAACAAGATTGAAATTGTGAGGCCAGAGTAGATGCTCGTGTGTTCCTGTATTATCTGAAGTATCTCACTTACGGAGGACTCGGTGACGTATCAAAACAGAAGCCTTCATTGAATGAAGTAGAGGGCTACATTTCCAAGCATCGTGATGAACTGTATCATATGGCGACTGCATTAAATCTGCTGGGTCATTGCTGGGAGATGGAAGGTGATTTGAGCAAAGCAGCTGATAAGTATATAGAGTCTCGACAATGCAAGCCGAAAAACAAAGCAGCCAACTGGCACATTCGAAGAGTGTTGGGAAACTGACAAACATGTTCATGTATATCAACGTCACGTGATAGTTAAACTTTATGTGGCGACGAAGGATGATAAAGACAAAGCTCGCAACACGTCTTTACGTTATATTGAGACCACGTCCAAAAATAACGCCTGGAACTGGCATTTGTCGATATTTGTTTTCGAAAGACACAAAAACTAGGTACTGCAGTTGATTAATATTATAAAGCAATTTAACGCAGAGTACGTGTGCGAGCTCGTGAGATGTACTTTTAACTGGGAACACTGTTTTTATAAAGGCTAAACAAGTCCGAAAACTATCATTTGTGGAGTGTCATGGGGAACGCTAATGTATCACGTACTGCAAATATTTCATTAAAATCGGGTGTTGTTTCCATAATGATAATTTAAATAGTATTAACTTTTGATATCTATGTTTACAACATATTCTTGAAATCGGCAACACATATTTGACCTATAATTCCTATAATATTGTCTCTAATGGTCTTGTTATTCTCCTTAAAAAATACTCATATTGTAGACTTCATCAGATGGTCATTTTCTGTACATATTCAAGTTTCTATTATAACAATGTTTAAAAAAAACAACAGTATTTGGATTCCTCATCAATACAAAATATCTTTATTTTTTCTTAACAAAACCAAGTATAATCAACACAACACGTTTGAATAATGACGAGTTAATGATGTCTATAGCATCACACATGTGTATACATACGTATCCAATTCTTCACAGTTTTGATTCTGATATACATTACAGTGTATCACCAAGTGTATCTAGTGAAAGTTTAATGTTTGAACAACTTAATACATTTATGTAATCTTGTTTCTATCCATCATTTCTTTATACATGTTTGACAATTATTTTCATCTATATCAATTTGATTTCCGTACTTTGGACTGTGTGCAATCTACACTTATATTAGTAAATGTAACTGTATATCTACATATACAAACGTGTATCTTGTAGAAAATTTCATTTTATTATGTCACCTGTTATAAGGTATTTCTTAATATGATAAATCTTTGCTTAATTATGTTTTCATAATAAGCATTGTCCTTGCATATACTATAATCAGCAGTAGTGATAAGCATCAATTAATAATGAATACAGGTTAAGATAATACAACTATTGTAATAGTTTGCAACAGTTATCTCTCTTGCTTAACGTGCTCACCAAGAGGCCCCACAGTGTCCTTCTAGAAATAGAGTACTGTTATCTGCTGATAAGCCCTATAATGCAGAAGTGAATGCTTAACTGATAGATATTGATGATTGGTTTTACATTGTAGAGCAGTGCATTTAATAAGCAGATATTTTAAGTTTGTATATACATGTATATTGGTGTTGTTATGATTTTAATATTTAATCATAATGTTTATTTCAATAATAATTCAGTAGAAAATGTGTGAATCTGTGAAAATTAGATATATTTTGTTTTGAGCAATCATGATTGTTGTGAATAGACTGTTCTTTGAGAAATAGACTCTTCTGCTAGAGCTGTATACAACGAACAAGTTTACCAGTAAGTGTACAGTTATTGATACATTCTTCAACAGAAAAGGTCTCTAGAAAAACAAAATCAAATATGCAAGTATCTTCGTAAATTATTTTCTGGTTAATAAATTGTGCATCAATACATTTAGGCCTTTATTTTAATGTGTATACATATGTATAAAGCAAATTAATCTATAGCATATTTTATCAACATTTGATCATAATAAATTAGCATATGTGCTAACAATTTACATTTCTGTTTAAGAAAACAACACTGACATTGATTAATTGTTTTATCTAACTACACTTAAGTTAGACTTACAAACACTGAAGTAGCCCAATATGTATGTGCTCAACACATAATAGTTTACAATTGAGTCGAGGAGAGTAAGGCTTAAGCACACGGCTTATTTGGTTGTCCATTGCGTATCCTTTGGGTCCAATTTCTGAATGACTCTTATATTAAAGCATAACTTATGTATTTCAGTCAACATTAGTATACACTGACGAACCACGGTTTAAGCGTTACCCACACATAGTAGAATACCAAGGATTCCATGACGGTTGACCACAAGTATTTTGCTATCTCTAACTGCATTGGTTGGACACTGATTTTGTTTAATCATTTGTCCTATTTTTATAGGTTAGAATGCTGAAAAAAATAATTTAACTTAAGCTCAAGTTACTTAGCAATTTAGGACAGAATATCCATTTGTTCTTACTTTATCAATTATATATTAGTTGTATTTGTGTTATTTTAACTGTTTTGTATTTAGTTCATTTTAACTGTTTTGTATTCTAGATTGGGCGTGTTCTGGTTCCTTGTGATCTGTCAAGTGAAAATATGTTCTATTTCAAATATTTAGGAGAAACAATGTTACAATCTTCTTCTGCGTGACTTTTATTTAAAACTATTTCGTCTCTAAGTAAGTTTCAGCGTGACTGACTAAACGTCATTTAATGTTTTTTTATATCAATAGAACGGAAATATATGTCTTAAAATAGACCTGATCTATATTTCCGTATTAAATAATTGCTCACAAAGATAACATAACTCTAATTGACCTGTGACCGGTTCTCTAATGTAATAAATCTATACTGCACGTCACAATCTCAAAATTATACATTTCCTAATACAGTACTGGTTTACATGTTTCTCCTAACACTTCCATATGAACTGCCAAATGAATCATATAACAAAGATGTGCATGCCGTTGTGTTCCTTGTGTTTTGGGTTTAAGAGTTCAAAGTCATCTATGTAATAAACATCGCCAACGCCCCAATTACCATTATCCTCGTTTTCGCCACCACCAGAGATAGTGTAAATAATCGGCCTTTGGTTTGTAATCATATGTTTTTAAATATGTACAAAACACAAGAAGTAAATATGCCGCCCATTAAAATTACGTACAATTAATTGTCTCTTTTTAACCTACACTACCAAAACCGATAGCACCTGTAAAAAGTACGACGACAGACACAACTACACAAGGCATACGCTACCTTTAATTGAATAAATAATGTATTTGTATCCTACGCTGTCCACTTGATATATGAAATATCTTAGTATGCAGCAAAATAATGTTTATATCGCAGACGGAGTTAATAACCATTCACATAAAGATGCATAATTATTTCCGACAACAAAAACTTCGAAACAAGAGAGTTGAATATATTGACGTGCATCCTTGATATATACCATATACATATAATATAATTTCCATTGGTGGCGTCATTACAGTTACACTAATGCGTTTATGGAAATATTTAAAATAACGTTGTTTTGCGATGTTTCCGACTACAAATTATACAATGAACATACTATTTGTATCATTGTTGTCCTGTTGATTCTAATTTTAGTACACTTGTTGAGCTTGGAGTTGATTCCGGCTATAACAACGTACATCCAATAATTAAATTGACTAATAGACAAATGTGCATGCAGATTGCAGCTACAAAATAGTTGGGGCAACTGTACATAAGTTTGATAGCCCAATGGTGATATGGTAAATACATATATATTTAACATTAGTTCGCCAACATGCTGTTTATCAATCCAGCTAAGGACCACGTGTTTGTTTTTTTTGTTTCAATGAATATCTAGGCATTTGGCCTTTCATCGTTTTTCTGCATATCGCTATAAAGTGTATTTTTGGCAGCTTTTTTCTCTCTGTTCTAGTCTTTATAATCAATTTTTTTTTAAATCAAACATCTTGGTAATATAAAACAATTGAAATCAAAGATCAATTGATGTTGGGACAAATACAATACACCATTAACATGTTGATGTTGGGACAAATACAATACACCATTAACATGTTAGACATTTTATTTAAAATGCATATTCTAAAACACAATTTAAATAACATTTATGTATTACTATAACAACTATAACAACACAAGTACGCCTAACCAAACATGTACCGTCTTCTGAGAGATGACGTCATGCGACTAAATATTTTGGCATGATTTATGTCTGCTCAGCGGAATATACTCTTGTGTCCAGAAAAAACACTCGAAACTTTTCACAGTGATGCCTCTTTCATTGAGTAATTGGCCGGAAAATAAATGTATAGCAATGCAATACTTAACGCAATGATTATGAGGTGAAACCACCACCACAACCACAACTTCAACAACAAAAACATCTCCACGTGTCTTCCTGCTTTATATTTGGTATTGCCTATTATTAAAATCTACTCTGTTGCTGAACCTAATAAATAGGTTTTGTTGATAATGTTGCTTTTTTGTGTGAACATGTACTAATAATATTTATCATGTTTGCTTTTGCTAGAATGAAACACACATTTTAATTACTAATTAATGTATTTTATTGTGTATATTGTTCAATATAATGCACACATCGTTATCTACATCAGTTTTATGATGGCATCGATGATCTTCAAGACATCTGTAACCGGTTGTAACACGTATTTGCTAAACACATTTGTCTTTGAAGCGCCACATTAAACCGATGAGAGTACTTTAGACTGTGTTTCTTTCTAGGTTTGTTCCAGGAAATATCACAGTCTAGAGTGATACCGATTGCGGACAATGCATGCATCACTTCAGGTTACTCGTCTTGAAAATTACTGTTTACGTAAAGTAATGTTTGTATGTGTCATCGTGGTCTATTGCATTTTGAGAGCAATTGAATATTTCCTTTTATGAAGATAATGAAGTTAATATTTTATTCGCTTCCATCAATATTTTGTCTATCAAATATTTAAAGTAAGATATAACTTTTACTTGATTTATACTTAGTTTAAACATATTTTATTTCTTGAACACATATATAAGTGTACAGTAAATATACAGTTACACATGAATCACGAGTTCAGAAAATGGATCAGAACGGAAGATAAAATCTTATATGGTTCTTCTCCATGTGCATGCACGTATGTAACATTACTATTAGTGGCAGTGATGTGTTAGAATATATATACATGTATTGAAATTGATTATTAGACAGAGATATAGGATACTACATGTTGCTGGAAAAAAAAAAACGCTTAGAGAGTGGGGTGGAGGGAGGATTCGACAGGGAAGAGGTTGGAACATCAGAAAGAGAAGGCATGAGAGAAAAAGGCTCGAGTAAAAGGAACAGTTTGACATGAAGTAAGTTTTCCGCAGTGACAGAGACCTAGGTTTCAAATCGTTTACTAGATTTAATGTACAAATGAACTGCGTCAAAGATACGGGTGTTTTTATCATAGTCAATGTGTTCATCTCCATATAGAATAGTGTTAAGCGTTGGGAATGTCAGTGGAGATATTGAATTGATAAGAACTTCTCGTTGTTGCCTAAATAAGTTACATTCCAAGAAATAATGGAAAGCTGATTCGACTGCACCACAGGTGCATAGGGGTGATTGAACAATATTGCATATATGAAGATGTTGATTTAATGAGCTGCAATTAGTTCTGAGTCTGGAATGGAGCATTTGTTGTCGTCTTTCACCATAGTAATATAATAAATTAGGTTTAGTATTCTCATTAACGTTAGCAAGCTTCAGTTTAAAGATGCTAAGTGAATCAGCGTTACGTATTTCTAGAGGAAGGTTATTCCATTCCATAATTGTTGAGGGTACAAATGAATTTGAATATGTAGTTGTGCGGGTTGTCACATTTCTAATATTTGCACCATTTCGCAAGGGATAAGGGTTGTTAAATCCGACGGTATCAGGTATTATAGATTTAAGATATGTTGGCGTTAGATTTGTGGTAATTTTATACATGAGAGTGAGTTTATGTTTTTGGCGCCGCATATGTAGTGTTTCCCACCCAACCTCTTTGTATAATTCATTGATCGAGACCAGTTTAGTGCAACCCGATACAATTCGTGCAGCTTCAGTTTGAATTTTTTCTAAATCATCTTTTTCAAATTGACAGCAATTATCAAATACCACATCTGAGTATTCGATAATAGGTCTTATGAACGAGAAGTATATAATTTCCAGAACTTTTCTATCAAGAGTATGTTTAAGACGACGCATTATGTTCAATCGTGTCCATGCTTTGTCTTTAATATATAAAATGTGTTCGTGCCAGGAACAGTCATGAGCTAAATGGACTCCTAAATGTTTATGAACATCGACTTCTGGAATGGGTACGTTTTGCATTGTTAGGGTTGGGTGTATTGGTCTGGTTTGCTTTCTTGATATTATTAAAGATTCTGACTTTGCAGGATTAAAATTTACCAACCATTGTTCAGCCCACGTATTTATTTGATCAATATCGGCTTGCATTATTGATGCTGTCTGTTCAGGAGAATTTACTATCATATAGAGACTTGTATCGTCTGCAAACAAGTTTACGCACGAGCGAATGTTCGTGACAATATCATTTATATAAATTAAAAACATCAACGGACCCAGAATCGAGCCTTGGGGGACACCGGCAGATATATGTGCAAAACGAGATTCGGCGCCGGGAAGTACAACTTTTTGTTTCCTGTACGACAGGTAGTTATTTATCCATTTTAGCACGTCACCTCTGATACCAGCAGAGTGAAGTTTGTACAGTAGTCCGTTGTGCCAGACTTTATCAAAGGCCTTACTTATATCAAAGAAAACTACTCTTACTTCGAGGCCATTGTCAAGGGCTTTACAGAATTTGTCATAGATGTATGTTAGTTGATTGACGGCAGAATCGCCTGGAAGAAACCCGGACTGAGAAGGTGTAAAAAACGAGTTTCCTTGTAGAAAATTAAATATATGCTTATATATAATCCTTTCAAAAACCTTTTCAAGAGTGTTTAGCAAAGATATAGGTCGGTAGTTAGACGTCAGTGATGGGTCACCTTTTTTAAAGACGGCGCACACGAGTGCAATTTTCCACGAATCAGGCATTTTACATTGGGTAAGACTAGCATTAAAAAGATCGCAAATTGGGGTTTTTAACTGATGCATCGATTCACGCAAGATTCGATTATCAATCCTATCAGGACCTGACGCTTTACCCAATTTCAAATTTTTAAGAGCGTCTAATACTTCGTCGGGCGTAATAACAATTGATTGGATGATATGTTCACATGAGTTATGGTTTGATGGAACTTCTTTATTTGTGTCATCTATATAAGATTGTTTAGCGAAGTATTCATTGAGCATATCAGCTTTTTCATTATCTTCTGTAATAACAGCGCCCGTTCTTTCATCACGTAGAGATGGAATAGGTTTATGTTCATTTGGCGTAAAAAATTGTCTTAAAATTTTCCACCAGTCTTTTGAGGTTCCATTAAATGATTTTATTTTTTGACTAAGATTTTCAATGTATTTTGTTTTAGCCTTACGTATAAGAGAGACAACATTATTTCGTACAGTTCGAAATTTTGCCCAGTGAATTTGCGAGCCAGATAGTTTAGCTTTGTGATATAATCGTTTTCGTTTACGTATATTCAATTTGATGGAGTTGTTCATCCACGGAGCATCTCCTGTCCTAATACAAACATTTTTATTAGGGATTGATTTTTATGTAGCATCAGTAATAGCGTGCGTAACGTTTTCTGTATATTTATTTATATCTTCATCTACTAGATTATCCCATATTACACCTGAAAGTAATGTTCGTAATTTTTCGTAGTCGCCTAAATCATAGCGCCATATTGGTCGAGTAAAGCTTTTGCGAACAGGTTTATTGTGCTGGACAATGCCAAATACTGGACAATGATAACGTATGTTTTGGTTAAGGAATGGTTCGCCAGTACCAGATGAAACAATAGAATCGGGGTTACTAACAAATATAAGATCAATCACAGATGTAGAGTGTTCTGTATAATGTGTTGGTTCGTCTATTAGCTGTGTAAAATTATTTTGAGTACATAATCCTTCAACTTTCCGCGCGGTAAGTGGTGCACGTGTGTTAAGATTGAAGTCGCCGGTAACAATTATATCATGAATGCCTGTGTCAGTGGCTAATCCAAATGAAATTTCTATAAGGTTCATATATGATGTGTCAGCGTTTGGTGGACGATACACAACTCCAAATAAAATTGATTTGTTTTTGCATAATTTTAGTTCGAGCCAAACACATTCTAGTCCGTTTGGTTCGAGGTCTTCTCTTCGTATGTATGTCAGAGATTCATTAATATAGATCGCTACTCCACCGTGTGGATCTAATGGCCTATCTTTTCGGACGGGTAGGTGATAACCATGAAAAGAAATTTCGCTTGAGGAGGTTGCACTAGATAACCACGTTTCAGTAAAGCATATAACGTCGAATGAGTTCAAGCTTGAGTAAAGAAGATCTGTTTTGTTGGAAATACTTTGTACATTGTAATGGACAAATGAGAACAAATGTTTCATAGAATTCAGGATACCAGAACTTTCTGAAACACTCACAGTAGAGGCCGAACTGATATGTGAATCAGCTGACAAAGGACCAGGGTTTGGATGTATATCTCCTGAACGGGATAGAATTATACGTAGGTATAGGCTAAACGTGAGCACGGATAATATGACAATCAACTGTATTGAGAATCTCACATTGGATTGACTGTTATAGCTTTTGACATACGTAAAGGTATGGTGTTCAATAAATGATGATTGATTATTGGTCATCGTAATATGGTATTTAATAGATATGAAAAATAGTGTGTTAAAAAATGTACACAGGGCAAGTAGCAAGTGTGTTAGTAAAGGAAACGCAGTTCGTGGTCTGTAAGATGACATGACAGCGTTTACACGGGGTTTGTTGTGTTTGATCATCATGAGATGGAGCTGATGAGAACAAGGAAGGCCTGAAACACTGTCAAGTTGTCGTTGAATTTACACGAATGGGTTTTTACATAGAATAAATTGCTACCTGGATATCTGTCACGTGCAAAGCTTTTAGGGGGAGTCGGAGAAAAAGATAGAATAGAGGGAATGAATAAGAATAATAATAATAAGAAAACGAACATAAACATAACTAAGAGTTTAAACAGTGTCGAACTGTGGAGTTTGAATAGCACACAAAGATGATCATTACATAGTTCAATCAATCATGTCTAGTATACACAGGTTATCTTGGAGTAATAAAAAAGGAAGTAGGAGATAAGAAACTGCAAACGTTGACAAAAACCCGTGTCAGAAAATTAAGATTGCTGACATCTTATTGTACCTACAAGGAGAAAGAATGTAAACATGTATACGATGATTCAAAGAAATCAAATTAACGTATAAAAATGCAATTGGCTAACATAAGTACGACCATGTATACTTTTGACAATAACATTGTATTGCACAATTAAAGACAAACAAACATGATATGCAGTTGTAAAACGATACGATATGGGGCATTCACGAGGATTTGTTGGATGGTCATTCAAGTAACCACTGAATGTGTATGTAAATAGCCTGGGGTTCGTGACAGTTATTTTAATACAACTTTCTACACCGTACAAAATAGTTCGACACAACACGGGGTTTATAGCTTTCGGTTTATTTGAACACTTCCAGATCAGACTGACTGTTGATTCTAAGTATTTTAGAGATTCCTTGGTGGGTTACCTTGACAAGGACCGTTCCGTCCGATGACCAAGCACTGTCGATCTTCTTGGAGCGTGCCAGCATACGTGCGTTGAAAAGTAGCTGCGAGCGCTCCTTTGTAAGATCTTCATTTATGAAGACTTGGTCTCGCCCAACGCAGTTTTTAAGTTCACGTCTTTTTAGGTATAACTTTTGTCGGGCTCTGTAGCTGACAAATTTGACCAGAATAGGTCGGGGCCTTCCACTAACAACGTTTCCCGATCTATGGCTGCGATCAATTTCTTCCAGCCTAACATCTGCGCCCACTTCCTTGCATACCTGCATGATGATTGTGTCTGTTGATACTCTATTGTCCTGGTCAGTTTCCGGGATTCCTGAAATTCTCAGGCTATTCCTGCGACTGTATTGTTCCGCGGCATCACGTGAACTCTCAAGCTTCGAGACGGTTTCTTTCAATATTTTATTTTCGTTTGCCAGCAGATCGTTCTGGTGTTCAACTTCACTGATTCTATGTGTCAGACCAGCAATAACACCATTGACAATAGAATCGACCATACCTTTCAAGATCGTTTCCATATTTGCACACACTGATTGCTGCACTGCCTTGATGATCGTTTCAATGGAAGCCTGATCTATAATACGGCATGCCGGGTTTTCTGACATCGTGTCAAGTGTGTATTGGAAGTCCTCAGAGGCGGAGTCGCTTAGAATGCGATTCTTCTTTAGATCAGAGATGGTGTCAGGCGTAGATAACACGGACGCACTTCGTTTGGTAGAATTTATTGGAGTGGATGAGATGAAACTCATTATTTAAAAGGACGTGTCCCTTATTTTCTACACCCAGTATACTTATATGGTAGTCTGACGTAACGTGGACTGTGTTCGCTGTGTTCGCTGTATTTACATTATTTCCTCGTGCTGTGTGTAAACAATAAAATGTCTAAAAATAGATTCACAAAGCAAACCACAAAGGAAGTAACTTACTTAGTTTTCTCCGATTATTTCAATATTACAACTAGACATCCAACACATGATCACATTTCACTTTTATTCACTCCCAGAACGACACTTTTACTGTATTAGAACATGTGAAATTTATAATTTAACTTGACCAGAAAAAAGCACAACACAACATAACATGTCCATATCATTAACCGATTTATACTTGATACTTTTATAAAAATATAATAAACATATTCTGTTACAAATCAAAGCCTCTGAACATAACATATAATTTATACTTGATTTATACATGATACTTTTATAAAAGTATAACAAGGAGATACACTTACAAATCAAAACATCTCAACAATTTAAAATACACGCAATTTATACATATAATAAAACATCAGTAAATTTTACGTACTGAAGCACACAATGTTATGCCTTTCATGTCGCTATCGTTTTAAGAGGCTCCCCCATATCCGTACATAACTGACGATATATGTTTCCTAAGTTTGAAATACCGAAATACCGAAAGCTATCAGACGAAGTGGGTTGCATCTAGACCTTAATAAATACGTAATTATTAGTGAAACGAGGTTAATAAGATGATGGTTGTTTGTTTCCTAAGATGATAAGATGTATACCGGTGATTGCAAAATACGTACTTTGAGAGTAATATTTAGTAAAATGGCGACGGATTTGGCGAAAGCTGCGGTATCAAGACTCATAAATAATAAATCTTACGCATTTCTGGTATGTTATAATGCTTGACACAAACGTTTTAAATGTAGCAGTAAGTAAATGTGTTCTCTATAGTAAAGGAGACGCGATGTTTTGATGATTTATATCGATGATATAACGGTTTGACTGCCATAAAAATTAAATGGAAACAGAGCACAAGCGTATATTGTCGTTTTTATTTCATTTATTCATGCAAGCCAGTGATGGTCAAAGAGCTACGCTGGGACCGGTAAAATCTCTTCAAGGAGCCCAGACGATCTGAGGGTATTGGAATATCTTTTTATGGGTGCACAGTGCTAAAGTACCTGGAATTATAGTGGCAAAGACATGGGGCCACATTACAGAGACATCTTTTCGCTTATCTTACAATATTTCCACACAAGTTTCACATGTACTAAAAATAAGCGTGCGAGGTCGTTAACGGTGAAGTGAACAGTAGTTAATACTTAAGTTGGTGAGTAATACTCAAACAGTAAGTACAGTGTCAACAAACTGACTAACCTGTCGCTAGAGATTAGCTTTTAATTCAGGTGTTTATAGACTCCGGTCCATGTTAAATCAACAGTTGCTACTTATTTTACCCCATGGTATCTGTGGAATCACGACGAAACACAACAACCTATGCGATTATTCTGAATAAATGGCTAGCGAAGCTGCTAACATGACGGCTTAGGCAACTAAGTGGGAAACAAATGTTTTGTTTTTCCGGTTACTAAAGTTAGGGTAGGTAGGTAGGTAGGTATATATATACGGAGAGGGAAGTCGAAGGTTCGACTCTCACACAGAGCTTGTTCTGATATGGCCGGTTGCCTACCCAGCAGCTAGTTAAATTGAAGGGTACCGATTGCCTTCTTGCCAAGCGCCCGGCATATAGGACAGGAATCGGGAGTAAAGATGTTCATCAATAAAGGTATCTCATTATTATTATTATTATTATTATTATTATTATTATTATTATTATTATTATTATTATTAGTATTAGGCATGAATTAACTATATGGATGTATCAATCGGGTGATTGCACTTTACGGGTACTCAGAAATATACCGGAAAATATGTGACGACTTGAGTTGTTAGGCGCGCTACGCGCGCTTAAATGCGCCTTGGGCGCCTTCAATAAGAGGCCCGCGCTAGCACGCCGATTTTCTTAAAAGGCAAAACTATTTTTAAAAAAGGCCATTATTAATTAAAAATCGAATTAAAACAAAAACAAACCCATTATTTCATCTTATCAATTGAATTCCAAAATCTTGACGTTTTGGTCACGTGATAAATCCCATGCTGCCATGTAATCAAATATTGCATTCTGATTAGTTTTGAGTTAATGATATGCAGAACGCGTCATTTTGTAACGAAAAAAAATACAACAGCTGATTTCTGTCAAGTGTCATGCCTTTCGTTTACGACGATTTGTACGAGTTGTGTAGGGATAATACTTTGTTAATAGAGTGGTTAAGAAGAGAAGGAATGTTAGGGGACTTCAGCGGAGCTTGTTGTAAGTGTTTAGAAGGATCTGTGAGATTATTGAAGGATAGTTCTTATTCTAAAGACGGGTTGGTGTAAAGGCGTGCAAAAAGACGACTAGCATTAGAGAAGGTTATTGGTTTGTTGGATCGCATTTGCTATTGGAGCAGGCAGTAAAGTGGACCTACTACTGGGTTAACAACCTAACATGAGATGCAATGAAAGGGAACTTAAGATTGGGAGTGAACAGACATTAGTTGATTGGAAGAAATTTGCAAGATAGGTTTGTTTAGCGGTTTTGAAGCAAGACAGTGAACATATTGGAGGGCCTGGAAAGACAGCTGAGATACACGAGCGTACGGTTGGCAAGAGAAAATGCCACAGTGGCAGTCGAGTTGATGGTATTTGTGTGTATGGCGGGATGGACAGGGATTCAAAAAAGTGTTGTTTTTTCAAATAGTAGAGGACAGATCAGCAGCAACACTCATACCAATCATCAAACATGTTGTGAGGCCTGGTACTTCAAACCTAAGTAACTGCTAGAAGATCTACTCGTCTTTAAAGGAGGAAGGGTATATTCTCCTAACTGTCAACCACAGCATTGAATTCAAAAACCAGAAAACAGGAGCTTGTACCAACCTCATGGATTCTACGTGGAATGTTGTGAAAAGGTCATTGCCAAAGACAGGTACAAAGAAGTAGTTGTACAATACGTATTTGGTTGAGTATTGTATCAGAAAAAGGTATATTAAAGAATCGGAGGACCAGTCCAGCTCATTCTTGGCCCTGATTAAACGTGTCTTCAGGTGTCAGCAGCGTAAACCGTTAGAGGACTTGAATGCTAGTGCTGATGTATTCTATGATTACGGCATAATTTTTTTTTTATGGGGGCTGCTGCCCACACACCCCATACGTAATCATGGTGTTTAATGTTGCCCAGGCAAGCAGGTTTGGAATTTTTATTTTGAAGCTTATTGGTTCTGCAAGGTTGATTTGGTATTGAAAAACAAACGTACATGATAATTAAGATTTTAAAAAAGACAGTTTGTGATGAAAAAACAATACCAATTGAAGTATGATTTCCTCACGCTTTCCATTAGACTGCATCAAATAGCGAGCGAAACAGTCATATTTGATTTATATTTCAGTGTAATGCATTCGTGTTGCTGTACATGGTACTTAGACAGCTCTTAGTTTTTTCCAGGGAATTGTATGTATTTGTTTTTCTAAAAAAAACATTTCATTCACACTTTTCTTGTAACACTTATGCCGTTCACAATCAGTTAAGATTAAAATACACTGGTTCGTACCTTATGTTGGTAAGTGGACCTTTTTATATTCATTTTCTTGCTGGTATCATCCTGTACGAACAAGTCCAGTGATTATAACATTTACATATGCACTTTTTCTGCAATTAGATTTCTCGTTCAGTTGAACCACACTACTATTAAAAGACGGACGACACCTAATTTATTGTAGATAAGCATTGCAAAATCGCGGGTGGAAATGCAAGAAATGTAAATGCTCAGATTGATTACATTTCTCATTTCGAAACAAATTGGAGCATGTTTGATCGAAGTTTAGCATTTTCTGTAATACTAACAAAAACCCAGCTATATGTTTTGAGTTTAACTCCGCTACTTCACAGATGATAAGATATATATGACTGCGGCCAAAATGTGTTTATAATGTAAAAGTTATGATACTTATGAAATGTATAATTTTATTATATTTTTGCCATCAAAATGTGATCAAAGTGCATACAAACAAAATGGCAACGTTAGTTTTGCGTTGCTAACGGTAAGCATGTGTTTGCAAATCAAAACAAAGATGGCGGCGTGCCGGTAAAGTGAAATCTACCCGTATTAATAAATAGGACATTAATTTCACTAAAATAATGCTATTTCTAAGTTGTAAACAAAATTAATTATTAATAACTTATTCTCATTTCATAGTTATATTGACCACAATAGCATACACATTCATTTTAAACAAAGTCTAACTTATTCTCATTTCATTTTTATATAAACCAAAGTCAAATACATATGCATGCATGTTTTAGACAAAGTCGACGAGATCGAGTGGGGGAAATCTGTTTCGAGGGTTGACACTATCAGTGTCATACACGCTGCCATTTGATATATATTTTATTATATCGAGCAAAATTGAGTATAAACTGTAAACATAATTTGAAGAGAATCGCTTGTTTACACATTGAATAGTGACGTAACGAATATATGTCGTCTCGACAAGGGGGGCAATTGTTTCATGATGTTGCGAACAAAAAAGCTGACAAAGTTACTTGACCGTATATTACATTCAAAATACCAGCGCGGTCACATGACCTGACAGTCACGTTTCGCTTGGTCACGTGTCAAAAAGGTTTAAATATATTTGACAGTGAAAATATCTCTTTCTCGGGTAAAAGGAATTTATCAGGGTAGACAAAGGTGAGGTATAATAATAATAAATATGTTTCTAAAAAGTTGTTTCTGTAGCATATTCAATTCTACTTACGTAGCCCTTTATTCTTTTATGATATTTGTTTTATAAACAACATGTACATGTTTTACCATTGTTCTATGTTTTAAAGTCGAATATGTTATTGCTGTAAAGTGTGTTTTCTTGCCTGATGACGTCTGGCCTAAATAGGTGTTACAAATGAAAACCATTGGAGTGACTTTCGAGCATTTCAATTACACTAACAAATATATTTTACTTAGTTGTATTTTTACACTCATTCATTTTATTTAAAGTCTGAAAGTAGCAACTATATTCATTAAATCATTGTCAATCATTATAAATTGTATATTATGATATATCAGATTGTTTTATGACCTGAAACAGAAACAGAAACAGTGTAAAGTTAAATTCGATATATTAAATTTAACCCGACTCCTTGTTTAAATGTGGTATGTGTTAAACATTGATCTGATAACTTGAGTTTTAGAAATGATGCAACAAATAATTACAAATTCATGTAAATAAGCTATTTTCAAGCATTTTTCGAAATAAGACCTATAGTTGACATGGACCTATGATGAAATTGACATTGATAATCCTATGTTGGTAAGAAAAGCATATAATCAATGTATATTGGACACTGAGCGTTGTATTCCTTTATAATGGGAATAATGTCAGGTGCAATTGTTCTATTAATGAGACTCCTTGACTTAATGGCTTTTTTTCTAACAATGGTCTAGTGCTGTAGAATTTCCACCATGAATTATACAGAACTTCAAATATCATTTTCTTGATGGGGATATTGATGATAACTTGTAGAAATATGCATTCGGTGCATTTTTACCCATTTGTTGTCGCAAAATTATAAAGCATTTAAGATAAATAAGCAATTTTTAAAGCTTATTTCAAAATTTGACCTTGAAATGACATTGACCTTTAATGACGTTGTCATTGATGATCTTTAAATTTGCATTTGTAAGAAAATATACACTTATATGACTTCAAAAAATAATAAACGTGTTAAGGTAAATAATGAATTATTAAAGCAATTTTAAGAATTTGACCGGACTATGACCTTAACATTGACCTTTTATGACCTTAATCATAACCTTGCTTGAAAGCCCATTAAGTGTTTTGTTGTTTTCATAATCTTTAAAAAAAAAATAATAATGGCATTAAATATATATAAAAGTAACAATAAGACAAGGTGTTACTTCAAAAACTAACACTTCTTTTCAACGCCTTCTTGGTTTCAATGGTAACCTGCCGTAGGCCAACTGTCCACCCTCGCTAAAAGTAAACTATGGACAATCCCCTACACGAATATGCAAAGAAACTGCCTGGACAAAACATGCACATGGACTTGACTAACTGGGGTAGATTCTGAAATGAAAACAAGTTCGAAAAACAAGTGCAGCATGTACAATCGTTTACAAAAATACATATATTTGTGTAATTATGTGGTATGCCACATTCTCCATAACGTTTTGTTTAAGATTGTTTGCAGTGCAGTTATGTCTACATTCATTAGGAAAAGTTTAATAAAGCCTACATGTATGTTTGTTTCAAACTCATTAATATAAGAAACCGTTTTGTTTTGTTTTTGTTTCTTTGATTCAACACTTACACTCGTTGTTTATACGCCTTATTATTAAATGCAAAGTGGCCACTACAGTCTATTATTTTGACCAGTAACAGTCATAATAAAAACAAATAATGATCACTTGATCTTTATATGTCGCTCACTTATCACCGCTGCAATAATCATTCAGTAATAAAATGAATAATTCCTAACAAGGGTCATTAATAATAGTACCAGAGATGGATGAAATCCGTTTGTGTCATGCAATAATTATAAAAACAAATACTGATTTTCTTATCAGCATTTTCAAAAGGGAAGTGTCTGAGTCTCAATAGCACTAATCCTAGCTCCAAATATATACAATCGGATGCTACTTGAACACGTGTACAATATTAAATGACTGGGTATAACAACACATGGTACATACTTGTTATTCCGATTATACAGTTAGAGGTAGAAATACATGCATACTAACCAGTAGGCTATGCACATACAATATATGATAATTCCATTTGGCTTACCAAATATTCACGTCAATATTGTAAGCATACATAAATAAGACTTATTTTATTTTAGATACATTCATATTGATAAAAATCTAAACAGTCATGCAATGAGACAATTTTAGTAGATGTGCTTGTATTTGAAATCAAACTGTGGTTCATGGAAGCGTAAATCCACTATCGTAACTCTTGTGATATGAATCACTGATGAAATAATGGTGTCACTTTTGATGTTTATGGTTAAAGTAAGGAATATTGGGATACATTCACGAAGCGGTTGCTATTAGTCATGCGGAAAAGCGCTGAGTTTTATGATACGGTTGTATTTATCGAATGTCATTCCAAACAATTACTATTGTAATCAAAAATGTCGGCTATGCATAGGTGGTTTTCTTGGCAGAATGGGGGAGGGAGGTATAGAGAAAGAGAGACTGAGGGACGGAGGTAGAGAGAGTTTATAGCAACGTTTAAACGTGCTACACATCTAAAAAAATCTACAAGATTGCCCGATGTTGTTATACGTTTTTGTTTTATGAAGGGTCGTTCTTAAAAAATACAGCAATAATGATAGTATGTTTTCTATGCAGTTTAGACAACCCAATTGTTACCTCGCAATAAGCAGCAGATTACCTGTTTGCTGTTCTGTATCAATTAAAGCAGTTACACATGAATGAACAAGATAAAGTATATGTTCAATTATTATATGGTTAATTTTATATATTTAATATACTGGAATAAATTTGGAACCTTTACAACGAGTGGACCTCATTCAACACCCCGTTACATTGGCACCCCGACGAGGATTTCCAGTAACAAAGCAGGGCCGCCGCCACAACAGCACCAGGAAAGAGCTACTCCTGTCCAGCTGACCTGAGGGAGACGTCCCTTGGGCCTGCCCAGCGTGCAGCGCACAGCTTTTTGCTGTGTATCGGATCAAGAATCACGGATTAACAGTATTTGTTTACCAGTACTTTACAGTACTAGGGTGAAACATTTGAAACTGATTTCCTGTTTAAACAAGAAATATGTGTGACCTATTTTTTATTTGCGTGCACATTTTTTTAACCCCGAGAAACATTCGATCTTCAACGTGTCATTGATGTGTGGACATTAACCGGGACTCTGAATTAGTGCAGAGATTTTTATATTATCTGTGACATTGTGTGCAATTTGTGGTATTGGATATTTTGGGAGGATGCTCACGTAAGTTTTATTTTTATATTTGATGCAGTCTATGGTTATTTAAATATTAATAGCATATTTCTGAATAATCATTTGAGTCTTTAATATAAGACATTGTGTCCTAGATTGCCCTTGTGTAGAAAACTTATGTAATTATTGTTTTACTGAGCCTAGTTCAAATTGTAGTTGTAATTATATGCTAAGTATTTATTATCATGTAACGATTTATTATTTATATAATTAGTGATTTTGTTAGTGTTTTCAGTGTTCTTTCAAATCTACAGTTCATTACACTGAAACATCAGTATTGTAAATTTGTGAGTGAGTAGCAATATTCAGTAAATTATGCGTGAGCATATTGCAAATTAATTGTCCTCCTTATATACTGAATTATTTGTCTCATAATTGTTGTGTTTACATACTCGTACATGTACTTTATTGCAGATGTTCTTTGATTTTTGAACCTACATGTATTGCATTTGATAGTAAACTATTGGACCGCAATCGTTAACTTTGAGAAAATAAATTTCATGCCTTTTTGAGGGTATATAGAAATTGTCATCTCAGTTTGCACTGTCTTTTGCACAAATCCCTATTTCAAGCACTATTGCATGCTGTTTTACTAATTGTATAGCACTGTATGAAATTTAAAGTGAGCAGTGTGAGTGTTATTCAATTTTATTTGAACTGTTTACTGTTTCAGAGTAAGTATATTGAAAACCTTTTACTAGGTCATCAGTTTGCAATATTTTCAGCTATTGGGGGATACTGATGCTATTGAGTTCCATTGATATTGTTGCTTAAGTATAGTTGTTTTGTTTACATTTCTGTAAATCGGTCAAGCGTAGAAGTAGTGCAATATCCATGTGCTAATGTAGGCATTTACTGTTAGCTGACTGAAACAGGTGTATAGTAGTATTAACAGCTATTGTTATTTTAGTTAGTCAGTAGAACACTTATAATGTAGCTTAATCATTAAAGTTGTGTATTGAAACCATTTAAAGGTGCTTATCCACATTTAGTATCAGTGTATACAGTAAGTGTGTAAATTAAGTTCTGTAGTTACTTAATAGCATTTAGTTTATTTCATTTGTGTTAAATTATTTTTCATAGAATGTGTGTTGTCTGTTATTGTCAGCATGGCTACTGCTGATAAAAATTAGTCAATGGAGAAAATACTTGAATTTAGCAAACATTATGACTTAATTCCTAAATCTGAGTTGCCAAAGCCCAAATATGCATTTCAGCGGGTGTTAGAAGAACACAATCGGAGGCCAGACACAAAAGAGAACTCCACCCTTCACTCCTATGATGGCTTCTACTCCAACACCCCAACCTCCATCTACCTTTAATGTTTTTTCTCCACAGTCTATCCCTAGAATACCAACCTTTTAAGGTGAAGAACCCGTTACTTAGGGCGAGGTGCCATATATTTTTGGCGCAATGAAGTTCGATGCATCGAATCTGCAGGGGGCCTATCTGAAACTCAAATGCTTCAGCTTGTACGTAACTCTCTTCGTAGTACAGCCAGGCTTATGGTTATACCCCTTGGCCATCCAGCCACACTCTCATACGTTTTGTCTAAAGAAGAACTTATGTCCGAATTTTTCAACTCTGTGCAACTTGCTTCATAATCTGTCACTGCGTATGCCTATCGACTTGAAACTTTGCTTCAAACTGTCATTGATAAAGGTGATGTGTCTATTGGAGTGAAAAATGTCCTTTTACGTCATAAGTTTTGGACTGGGTTGAACTCTCCAATATTAAAAGCACAAACACGTCATAAATATGATCTTATTTCAGATCACAACTTTTTGTTACGGGCGATAAGACAGGTCGACAAGGAAATTTCAAATTCTTTATCTCATGATGACCACTTAAACCCAGCGGCCCCTACAACGCCCATAAGAGCCACACAGTGTGCTCTCAGCACACCTTCCAATGCTGAAAAGCTGTGATCTATGGGCAACAGGATACAACAACGAGAATCTCGTCTAAATAATATTGAATCTAACCTGGAAACTAAAATTGATTCCAAGTTTGACATGTTGCTACGTAAACTTGATGATAAGCTTCCCTCTACTGTTACACCACCTATCGTTACACCAGCCCCAGATGTACTTGCAGGAAGGGGTCGTGGTAAACCTTGGCGTGAAAATTTTCGCAACACGCAGCAATCCAATCCTGCCCCATCATTAAATCAAAACCCTTTTTCTCAGTCACAACAAACTGGACGTTGACAGATGAGCAACCACTAAAACCACCCAAACTTTTAACCGCCTCCGCGAATGGCCAACCGGCGGCGGGTGATCACGAAGTTAATGGCCAAGCTTGTGACTCTGATGTTCATTCCAGACTGATTGGATATTTTAACTCCTCAGCTGTTTTGCATTACAATGTTTCTGTGAAAGCATTGATCGACACTGGGAGTATGGTAACTACAATGTCTCACTCATTTTATTTATCGTCGCCTGATAAGCCAACTTTGTTGAATGCTGACAGTCTTGGTCTTAATGTATCATTGGTTGATGGATTGAAACTGAATATTTTAGGATATTTTGAAACAAGTGTTTTAATACCAAGTTTATCCCCTTTTTAACATTGTTGTTCCCATTCGTGTTGTTCCTGACAACTCTGAAAATGCTTCTTGTCCGGTGATTATCGGTACAAATGTTATCAGGAGATCTGAAGCTGCTAAATAATAATTCCAGACTCTTGGAAAACTGCATTTGATTCTTTGACCTGCCACCCATGCACGGTAAGGTCAACCAACAAACGTGTTGCTGAGGTTACACCTTATGAGACTGTTACTCTCAATGACATTGCACGAAGTCTCGAAAATATTGAAAGTGTTTTGACAGAGAACATTGAATGTGACAAACCGTATCTTGTTCAACCTTCAGTTGTACGTTTGTCTGCACATGGTTCTACAACCAAAGTTCCAGTGAGGATTTGCAGCATTTCTGCAGAGCCAATCTTTATCAAACCCAAATCTAACATTTGTGTTGTCAATGAGGTAACTGTCATTCATAATTTTGCCTCTCATCTGAATGCTGGCACGGCACGTATCTAGTCTGACTCAAAATTCAAGTCGTATGTTGAAGAGCTTGGACTAAAGATTGAAGAGTCCAATCTTAGTCCAGCTCAGTTGATTCGTCAACGACAGATCTTGGGAGAATGGCAACATGTATTCTCATCAGACTCTGCTGACATAGGTTGCACCAATCTAGTTAAACATCACATTGTTTTAGATGACAATACTCCTTTTAAACAGCCTTATAGAACAATTCCTCCTGCCATGTATGAAGAAGTAAGGCAGCACATCAAAGAAAAGTTAGCACGTGATGCTATTCTATCTTCTGATACCCCTTTTTCCCCCAATGTTATTATCATCATAAAGAAAGATGGGCGCTTGAGCTTCTGCATTGACCATCGAATGCTGAATGCAAGAACATGGAAAGTAACATATATGCTGCTACGCTTTGACGATACTGTTGATGTTCTGGCTGGCGCCAAATACTTTTCTTAACTTGACATTTGCTCTGCTTATTGGCAAGTTGAAATAGAAGAATCAGACAAAGAGGACACTGCTTTTTCTGTCGGCAATTTGGGGTTTTATGAATGCAATCGCATGAGCTATGGACTTTGAAATGTCCCAGCCACATTTCAACGGCTCATGGAACGTTGTATGGTGGATTTAAATTTGAACTCTTGTCTTCTTTTTATTGACGACATCTTGGTGTTCTCAAAAGACATATTCTGAGCACATTGACCGACTAATTTCAGTGTTTTCTCGTCTTGAACAGCATGGTTTGAAACTAAAGCCGTCAAAGTGTGAACTTTTCAAGACATCTGTAAATTACATAGGTCATGTCATTTCAGCTGATGGAATCTCCACTAATCCCTCGAAAGTTTCTGCTATTTCATCTTGGCCTGCTCCTACTGCTGACAAAGGCCTACGATCATTTCTAGGTTCTGCGGGGTACTATTTGTTTGTAGAAATTTATTCAAAAATCGTTCAGCTATTAAATAAACTCTTGGAAGGACACTCTATTTGCAAACAGTCCAAACGTTCGAAGAAGTCCAAAGAACCAGCTATATGGTCGTGGGGTCCTGAACAACAGGAAGCTTTCGATTCCATAAAGGAGAAGTTAACACACCCGCCTGTATTGGGTATTGCTGATGACTCTCTGCCTTTCATCGTTCACACGGATGCTAGTACTTATGGTATCGGTGCTGTCTTGTTACAGAAGCAGGATGGGTTAGAGCGTGTCATTTGTTATGCCAGTAGGGGTCTTCGTCTTGCTGAAAGAAGTTGCCCTGCTCACAAACTTGAGTTTTTTGCTCTCAAGTGGGCCATCACAGATAAATGACATGACTATCTGTATGGCAACACATTCACTGTATTTACAGATAACAATCCATTAACATATGTTCTCAGCTCAGTTAAGTTAGATGCCACGCAGCATCGTTGTGTAGCCTCTATAGCTAACTACAACTTTTCAATTCACTACAAATCTGGCTCTGCAAATACTGATGCTGATGGTCTTAGTCGCATTTCACTTCTTGGAGACTCTATCCAAGCTGTTTGCAACAGTCTCACTGCAAACATTCCATTAGCGGGCAGTCTTCCTTGTCACAGCGACACACAACCTCTGAATAATGAATTTGAGACATTTGGTTTTCAGTCCATTGACTGGCACTCAGAACAAAGTAAAGACCCCACTTTAGCCATGGTCATGCACCTACTTGCGTGTGGTCTTCGCCCGAGGGAGGATGAGTACCGTTCAGAGTCACCTAATGTTCGAAAATTCCTACGGGAATGGTCAATATTGTATATTGACCAGGGAGTCATTTTTCGTTCTACTTTTCTGGATGGGGAAAAGGTGCGCCAGTTAGTTATCCCAGATTCTCATAAGACCATTGCATTTAAGGGTATTCATGAACTTTTGGTCACCCTGGCAAGGACAAATCTCTTTGGCTTTCTAGGCAGAGGTTCTATTGGCCCGGCATGGAGACGGATATTACGTCACGTGTTAACAGTTACCTTCGTTGTGTTTGTAGGAAAACGCCTGTCAAAACTATGGCTCCCTTTCTCCCAATTCAAACATCACGCCCAATGCAACTTGTCTGCATGGATTTTCTAAAAGTTGATGTCAGTAAAGGCGGACATGAAGATATACTCGTTATCACTGACCATTTCACTCTTTTTGCCAAAGCAGTCTCTTGCAAACGCACATCCGCTCAGGCCACTGCAAAAGCTCTCTTTGATAACTTTATTGTGCATTTTTATTTCCCGAACAATTGCACAGTGATTACGGTAGATTCTTTGACTGTAAATTGATTAAAGAACTATGTAAACTAGGGCGTGTCACAAAAACTCGTACAACACCTTACCATCCATCTGGTAATGGTAGTTGCGAAAGGTTCAACCGCACTCTTTGCAAATGCTTGGTACTCTTGGCCAGGACCACAAATCAGACTGGAAATCTTACTTGGGTCCTTTTGGTTCATGCCTACAATGCTACTCCCCATGATTCGACTGGTTTTTCTCCCCACTATTTGATGTTCGGCTAGCACTCTCGCCTATATTGATTCCTATCTTGGAACAGACCCTAATCCAGAGGGTGGTCCAATCAGTCCTTCATCGTATGTAGCATAACTTAAGGAGAGCATGGAATATGCTTACAAGGTTGCTGCTTCTAACGCTCACAACAGGGCTATCACCAATAAAGGCACTTATTATCGCAAGGTCATAGAAAACCAACCTTAAGGTGGGAGACATTGTCCTGGTTCGTAAGGTTGGAATGAAAGGTCGCTGCATACTTTCTGACAATTGGGAGTCTGATCCCTACATCATTCTTGCAATTGACAGGGATATTTCTGTTTTCAATGTCCAACTGGAGTCAGGGAAAGGACCCATGAGAACTCTGCTCAGAAACATGCTTCTACCTTTTGTAAGCTTTCCCCTGGATTCACCTACTCCTGCCACTCGGGAATCTCTTTCTGTAACACCTACAGTTCCTAAACCTCTTCATCATAAACCTGCTCCTAGGCCATCTCTTTATAACCGTTATTCAGAAGATTCCAGTTTGGAGTCAGATTCATGTGGGTTGGATGATAGCCTCAGATGCTATGTAATACCGCAACGGAGGAATCCCAACATCAAATCCCGCCAGGAACAGGCTCGGAATTCTCTTCCATCAAGTTCGACGGTCACTATACCAATTTCACCAATTGTCCGACCCCTAGCGCCAGATATTCTACTGTGCTTAGCCTCACTCCTGTGCTAGAGAATCTACTCTGCGAAGCCAGAGTTGTCCAACCCCTAGCGCCAGAAACTTTCCTGTGCCTAGCCCCACTACTAGCGCCAGAGCATCTACTCTGCCTCTCCAAACTCCAGATCATACCCCTCAACCAGCCCACAGGCCTTCAAGGCAACGTCGGCCACCTGTCCGGTACGGGGAATGGGTCGCATCGCATACATGGCTGCGTTTTAACTCCTTTCATATAACTCAGATGTCACTAGTACACAGTAAAATGTATTGCTTATTTTAATGTTTGTTTATTGTTTTAATTTGATGTTAATATGTAAATTATCATGTATTTTATTATTTAATCCAATATCAAGCTTTATTTGGAGCAAGTAATTATCTGGAGGTTTAAAACTTCATATATTCTTTCGGATAGTTTCAGTACTTGTATTATTATTGTTATTTGTACACCTGTAATGTTTAGTTGTTGCTTCTATTTCTCAATTCGAGGACGAATTTTCTCGAAGAGGGGGAATATATAACCAGAGTACAGTTATGTGTGTAAGGTGATGTGTGAATGAAGTGTGATAGGTTTTCACTGTCCTAATTGGTTATGAGCATATTTTAATGTAATCCCCATACCAAGCTATCAATTAACTAACATATCCATTTTTCTAACAAGAAACCCAGCACATTCTTACGTTTGTCACCAGAGACTTCAGTCATTATATACAATAGAATCATGCAAAGGAATATTGACAAAGTCATTTTGCACTGCTTGGTTATTTTTTTATATTTAATAAACTGGAATAAATATCGAAACTTTACGAGTTGACCTCATTCAACACCCCGTTACATACATATACTTAACATTCATAATTAAAACATATATTATAAAATCATATACACAGTTGTCACCGGTGACACTTTCGCGGGCGCGCATAAAATAGTAGTTGTTGTAAATCGACAGGAATGAAATGTACACGAGGAAATGTTACGCGCATACGCACCTTTGATAGACTTTGCCGAGCATGGACAAGTATTTATTGAAGAGCGCGATATTGTAGGCTTAAGATCTAATCCTTTGTATAAAGCTTATTTAGCGTTGTATATACGTGTTTGCATTAAAGATTCAGTGATTATAGTGTTATTAATTGAAAATTATATCAGAGAAAAATAGGAAATAGTATTGTTTCAATATATAAATATATGCATGAGAAATACCGACCATATGCCCCTTTAAGGATTTATATTATTCAGCATCACTTTAGAAGTACGTGCCTGTATGTCTGTAGACGTGAAAGCATATTTATTGATCACGATATTTGACTATTGAATGTAACACGTAATTGTAGGTCATTACAACAAGCACCGTGATATAAATACAAATAACGTAATGCTGATAATTACCAAATATGTCCAGTTGAACTGGATGTTAAAAGACTAAATGCTGTTTAAAGCTGCTATGTTTAATCACATTACAGCTTCCGACTGTGTGGGAAAAAAAACAGCAATACATGCATAAACGATAAATCGATAGTTTGTGTAGGCTAAACAACACTTACGACCAATGCAATGTCGACTAACGTGTTTTTGTACATTTGTTAGTGGATATTTGCTAGGAACGCGCAGTGCACATATAGGTTTGGTCGTGTGGCCATTATGTTCCAAAATGCGTCGATGTGCCAGATTTTCGGAATGCTACCATAGATAAATGCACACTGTGTGTGCAAGTTCAGAATCTTCATGTTTGTAAGGTAATTGATACTATACAGTTACTCTTTCTTACGCGTACTTTTGGTCGATGTCAATAGCACACGATATCATGTTATCTATACTATTTACTACAAACAAATATGCACGCTGAAATCCGTGAAAATCAAATTTTAAAATTCGAATCTAGAAAAACACTGAATCGAAATGGCAACTAACTAGTGCGATTCCAGCTCGGCTGAACGGGGCCCTGGTAAAACATAATTAATAACTACGCAGTCGGGCTTTAACCCATGGTTTAAGACTCAGCTGAAGTTAACGACCTCAAAAATGTGTAGTATCTCTATATTATTGTTGAAATAAATTTGCTATCGATATAAGTGCCATTTAAATGCGGATACATGACAAATACATAGGGAATATGGAATGTATTTAGGAGGTGGACAAACACCATTACAAGGTGCCATTTGTTACAGGAAAGGTACAGAAGTGTTTGGAAACCGTGGTTCTATGGGAAGTGGTTTGTTATTTAAGAGATATCATGACATTTTTATTCATTCAGTTTTTTCTCAAGCTGTCACACAATGACTGCATGACTTTCAATACAAAACTCAGTGAACAATGACTCCTTAACAGCACGTGTTAAATACTATAAATTGGAACCCTACTTTGTATTCATCTACTCGAATTAATGCGTTCTTAATTTAGAATGATATTAGTGACATAAACAAACTTTGTACCACGTTTATTAGTTTCTTTATTTTTAATCAGTTCTTTATTTTTAATCAGTTCTTTATTTTAAAGTGTACAAATGGGTTGTTGAATACGAGCCCAGAATTCAAAACCGTTGTTTATAAATCGATAACCAAGTTGCAAAAACCATACAAAAATATAGCGGGTTTTACATAATTAACACATACTTTCTGCAGTTACGTTGAGAACTGAATGATTTTATCACCATCATTGTTTTGCCTTTTTAACTTTCGTTGAAGAAAACTTAATTAATGACTTCCGTTTCTGGATTCTCTTGTTAACGTTTTATACAGAAAATAACACGTTTTATGTAAGAATGCAATGCCGATGTATTGCCTTTAATAATAGTGCGGATTTTCTGATGGTAATGCACTGTCTATTTAAACCCAGGAATCGCAAGTTCGAGAACCCGCAACACTTGTCTTTCGCATGATACGTTGTCCCGAGATGCAGTGTATTAGGTATTTACCGCCGTGAAATACAAGACCCAGGGACGCTTTAAAACGGAGGGTCTCCTTATCTTGCACAATCCCCCGTAATGCAACTTATAAGTCTTATTTGGGCTATGGTCATATGTGAGATACCGGTGCGCTCAATACAAAGCACTACCCCCACCACACACACACGCAAGCACCCGCGCTCCTTAAATGAAGGGAAGTAGATGCGTCATAATACGATACTTGTCCATATGATACATGTAGAAGTAAACTCTCTTTGCTGCACTAAAATTGACTAAATTGTAGCCGAATATATTTTGGTGTATAACAACAAACACTAATTATAAAACGAACAGACTGCTGCAAACAAAAACACAAAAACTTCTCGGTATTTAAAGCTTAAAATATAAATTAGCAAGCTTAATTCATTATTGCAGTTTGATCTTATTTAGACTGAAACCGGATAAGTGATGTTAATGAGAAGTGCGGTCGAAACCGACCTAAACTCGAAAAGGATAACAGCTCATTTTGCAATGCGGAAGTCAAACAGAGTCAATTGAACTTGACATATATAATAGCTAATGAATGCAAATGTTAAATATCATGAACAATGCAGAAACAAATGAAAGTACAATGTTGTACAACCTTACTAAAAACTTTAAAATAATCAAATCCTTTATAAAGTTATCAGCAAATGTCACAGAACTGATCCTGCTCTTCTTAGCAGCACACTTATCCTTTTTGATCTTAGATCTTTCGCGTTATGCGATCATATTAGCACCATGTGTATACTGGTTTAACACTCATAAGGAAAGCACATGTTCAGCTAGGTCAGGAAAACTTATAAATAACGCGAGTACTATAATACTTGCTGAGTATCTGTTATTCAACACTGTGTATTTTAATGTTAAGATATTTAAATAGCATCTCGATTTATAATAAAACTTAATTGTTTGAACAAAAAAAACGTGATGTAAATAAGTGTTAATTGAGAAATCCTAGAATTAATATAATTGGACACATGCTATATAAATTAACCAATTATCAAATCATGATTGTCCAGACGTTTTATTACAATCCTTGACACCAGAATTGAAGACAAAAGGAATACATACGTTTTAATTCATGTTGAAATCAGTTTTTGTTTCTGTATTAAGCCTATACAATTGCATGTTTGATTGAACAAAGCATGTGATTTGAACATCGTGAAGTGATGTTCACAACAATAAAGTTATAGCCTCCATTGCGTAACGCTTTGTCACCCAATATGTCGTATTAAATTTCCTGGTGTTAGTCAGAGGCTATGTAAGAGATTAATTGTTAAAAAACCCACACTAAATCTATACGTCGTCAAAATACGCATTATGATAATCACTACCACTATCATCATCATAATCATCATCAACATCGTCGTCGTTATCAGCATTATCAGCATCATAATTATCATCAGCATTTTTTTCATCACCATCATCACCGCCATCATCATTCACCATCATCATTTTATTCTTTTTCTTCTCCTTCTTTATCATCATCATCATCATCATCATCATCGTCATCATCATCATCATCACCATAATCATCATCATCATCACCATCATCATCGGCTACATACAGTATAAATGCAATTTTATGTACATGTAATTCCTCATCGTATGGATGTTTACATGTTATCTGCAACTAATAGAAATAAAAACCAAAACTAATATAATGTTTCAAAACGCTATTTTAGTGATCTGTTTCAGTGATGACATTATGTATAATTTTTTTTTTCTTTTAGCAGTCAACTCCATGTTGCGACTGTGGCATACACTAAGCAGAACGTGTTATAGTTAATGAACATGCCAATAGCAGTTGATTATCTTATATGTCCAGAAATCAACACGTGCAATTCTGAAACGCTAAGCTGATATTACTACTAAAAGCAAAATGAATGTACTAATTTGTGCTCCGATATATCTCTCTACCGAAACGATAGAACTTAACTCCCCTTGCCATACCCAATACATTAGATTATAGAGAGAACATATTAAACAATATAATGGCCCAATTGCGTGTTTAACAATTCATAGTGTACTGTGCGTAATATTAAAACAAGAATGCGTTAACGTGAACACATTTAACTATGCCTTAAAAGTGATTTCTGAAAGGTACACATAGTGTTTGTTTTAATCTAAAGACAAAAGGCCAAATCTACCTGCTTAGTTTAGTGAACACAGTAGATTAAACTATTGTTGATAAAAGAAGAAGAACAACTAATATATATTACATACAAATATTGTCTTTTGAAAAAAAAATCCTGACTTAAATAGGAATTCCAACACGCTATATTTATAATGTACACTAAAACCCCGCTAATACGACCAATTGGGGGTCTTTATAAAAGTGGTCTTAATAGCGGGATGGTCGTATTATCGAGGTATCACCGAGGCAGTACATTAAAACGTATGTGTAATTTAAAGTTCTAATGAAAATATATATATAAATGAATAATGAATGAAAACGAAAATCTCAATTTGTGTCCAGTCAATGCTTTGTTCAATGCAGATTTTGTAACGTATATTGATATGAACTTAATATTAACTCAGAAATGAATTGTGTCAATTAACTAGTATTAACTTAAGCTGATACACAGTCGATTTCCTAATCCCTTATCAACACATCTGTAACATTGATTTTTACACGCTCCTTTTATACCGCAAAGCATCTCCATGGCATTGTTGTTAATTAATGATGTTAAGTGTCAACGACCAAATGACAGCGGTCTCAATAACAATGTTATTTTGAGCATTATTTGGTACTTTCGGACTGGGATTAGTGGTCGTAATACTGAATAGCGGGGTGGCCGTTTAATCGGGGTTTGCGACCACTGAAATATATAGGAAAACAATCGGGTCTTATAAAAAAGTGTCCGCTTTAGCGGTGTAGTCGTAAAATCGAGGTGGTAGTAAAGCGGGGATTTAGTGTAATACTGAACAATTATTTAAGTAATATCAACATGCCTGGCTATATATTGGAAACATATATTACCGACAAGTATGTCCTATTTATTTATTTGTATGTATTTGCACACGGTATTGCTAATGTCCTTATTTGTAACTCTACAAAGCAGTTTCGTTTGGCACATTGCCAGGAGGTAGGTTGTAGGGTAACTACCTAGTTTCGGTTGGGATATTGCCAAAAAGGGATAGTCTTTCATTTCTGTGACGGGTACGCAATCACTAAATACTACTATTACTACGCCTACTCCTACTACTACTACTACTACTACTACTACTACTTTATGAATATTATGAGTGTAGTAAAGACGTATTTGGATATTGTGAGATCATTTCGGTGACGGGAACGCAAACATTAAATACTACTACTACTACTACTACTACTACTACTACTACTACTACTACTACTACTACTACTACTACTACTACTGCTACTACTACTACTACTACTACTACTACTACTACTACTACTACTACTACTACTACTACTACTACTGCTACTACTACTACTACTACTACTACTACTACTACTACTACTACTACTACTACTACTACTACTACTACTAGTACTACTACTACTAGTACTACTACTACTACTACTACTACTACTACTACTACTACTACTACTACTACTACTACTACTATTACTACTACTACTAAAACTACTACTACTACTACAACATTATGCATATTATGAGTGTAGCAAATACGTATTTGGATATGGTGTGATGAGAAGAGGATGGTCTACATTGGCATTCAATGTATTCCTTGTTTAAATCTTGTTTTGCATGGCCTGATCTGTTCACGTGTGCTATTCAATATTTTAAGCGATGGATATTTTAAATGTCGCCCTGTAATTTCCAGTACAATCTGGTTTTTAATCAATGACGCACAAGGTCTCTTTATTCTCATAATACAAGTTTCGTCCTTGGTTTTGCCTAGTTGTATGCTTGGGTTGTTTGAACGACTCTGGAGTTGTTTCAACACAGTTATCGGAAAATCAAAAGCATGCCAATCCAATGTCTCCGTTTTTGTAAAAATAATTATCCTGTCAGGGCGAATTCAATGTGCACAGCGATATTGGCTTTCGTTTGAAAGAGATGCCACCCATTGTTAAACATTATTCATTTAGGCATATGGTTCAGATGTGATTGGAATTTCAATTTTACTAATAGTATGTATCCAGTTATAATTCATCGATTAGTTTTTGTGTACTAGTTATCTTTGGCGAAGGTGACCTTGTTGTGGCCAGGCCTAATATCGAATTCAAATACTTTCTTTTGTAAAGGTGTTTTTCGGCAGCTCTTTCAGAATTAGCGGTTAATACTTTCGTGTGATTTCGCGCAAATGCTATTTAACATTCACAAGTTATAAATAAATGTTTCCAACGGCACTACTAAGTTGTCAATAAAAACAAACACATTATATTAACATAGCAAACAATACAAAAGCATTTCGTAATAAGTTACTGACATTCAATTATAATTTTATGTTTCAAAAGACATATGCTACAGAAGACTAGAAAATAAGGCTGTGAGGTTAATTCGCCTAAAATCAGGTCATAGTGACATGAGCTTAACCCCGAACATTTATATACACAACTATCACATTTCACGTTTCGTGTTAAGACAGCAGTGCCATGGAACAGTCTTTCAAATATTAAATATGTAAAGCAATTATAAGCTTCTAGCAGCTTTCCATTCGAACCACTCTAGTGTAGTTTAATGTGGATTTGAATGACTGCACATTGAGTGAGGTAACAGTTTTATTTTCTGAATTTTTTTCCATTATACGTCAACATAATTAAATAACTCCAATTCATAGTTATAAAAGACTTTCAAAGTTGGCATTCGAGTATACCTTTAAAGGGATCTGAACTCAGTAATCAGTATGGAATTTCGATGGGCTTTTGGAACATTCAGTGGAATATGAGTTGACAAAATGTCGAAGTGAAATATTGTTCCGCAAGTTAATACATGTACTTCAGTAGGAGAGCTGTAACTCCAGCTTCAATAACATGCAATTACATGTTTGGCATTGTCCAAAACATACTGTAGCCTAATGCACAACACAGTGTGTTAAGTAACAGCCTCACCTATAAAGAATGTATCTTCGGTAGAAAACAAAAAAAATAATGCGAATTTGCGTTCTTTTTAATTTATGATGAACGCTGTCATAGTTAATTAACTGTCAATTAATAAGTCTGAGAATTAATATTATTGGACACATGTTATATAATATAACAAATGTTCAAATCATGGCCATATGATTGTATTTTTGGTGAACAAGGAATGTGATTTGAACATCGTGATTTTCACTTTATCGTGACAAGGAAGTTATACCCTCCATTGCAAAACGCTTCGTCACCCAATGGGTCGCATTCCATTTGAAGGCTTTTTTAAAGGCTATGGAGGAAATTAATGTTCACAAAAAAACTTAAAGTTGTAATTGTCATAATTCTTATCATCACCATAATTATCATCATTATCATCATCATCAGCAGCAGCAGCAGCAACAGTTGTAATAGCTGCATCGTCGTCGACTTCTTTATGATCACCATCACCATCATCTTTGGCATCATACGTAATAAAGGAAATTTTGTTTAATCCCTCGTTGTATCGATGTTTAAATATCTGCCACTCCTTGAAATACAAACAAATATAACATAAAGTTTCATAACGCAATTTTAGAGGTATGATTCAGTGTCTATGATTCGGCGGTCTAGAATACAACGATAATGTCTCAAGTGTTCGTGGTTAAAACGCGTGTTGACATTCACACAATTGTGTAGGTTTATTTGTATAGCTGTCATCTCCATGTTGCTACTGCTGTAGTTCAATTATCTGTTGATAATTGTGTATGTTCTGCAAGAGAAAAATATCAAGATGCATGTCTGTTGAAAAAAACAATCATTGTCGTTACTATTGATTATAAAGTATGCTTCACAATTGTTTTACTTTTTCATCTATAAAATTTCTCGTCGCCAAGATACGATTCATATTTTGTGTTGTCGCATCTGTATGTTTTTTTACAGGGCGTACGTTCTAACGCTCTTCTGTGCTAATTTTGCAATACACATTGATTAAATTATTGTTTTTGGCTTGTCTGTTTGTTATTATTTTTATGTGCAAAACACAGCAGCAACATGTTATTTTTGTTAAAGAGAAATCAGCATATTTAATGCTGAAAAGCTAAGCTATTATGTTTGAAGAGGAAAAGGGGAACTAATGGGTTCAGATATATCTCTATACAGAACGATATAACTTAACTCCCGTCGATATACCCAATACCGTGGTGAGCTCAAAATAAACAATAGAAAGGCACACAAACGTGTATTTCATGTAACAATGCATGGTGTACTTTGCTTGATATTAAAGCGGACATACGTATTCCAAAAGCATGTTTTGTGGAAGGGAACACATATCGTTTGTTTATTCTAAAGATAGCAGCAAACTGTACCTGGTAAAGTTTAGTGAGCTCTGTACATTAAACGTTCCTTTGCACAAGAAAATGAATAAAAAGTGTATGCAATACAAAATTTATATAACGTTTTTCAATGATCAGGACTGAAATTAAAACACCAATATCACGCAATATTTCAATGGAACACTGAATGTATGGATAACAATTATTGCTATGCTTAAAGTATTTCGAAAGATATATTCGCCTATAATGTCCTTTTATTGCTCATGTTATAATTTGTAAAAATGCACTACGCAATAATGTTTTGCGCATTGCCAGTCGATAAATTGTAAGGTAAAGACCTTGTTTCGATTAGCATATTCCCAAAAGAGGGATAATCCACCATTTTGGTTTCGTTTTAATATTAATGAAATTATCATTTTTCTTCTTCCTTGTGTTCTTCTATTTCTTCTTCTTCTTCTTTTTCTTTGTTTGTCTTCTTTGTTTTCCTGTCCTGTTCTTCCTTTCATCATCATCATCATCATTATAATCATAATCTAATGATTTTTTTCTTACTCTTCTTCTTTTGCTTTGTCCTACTTTTATTCATTTTATTTTTCATAGTCTTATCAATATTAAAAGTGGTAGAAGTAATAGTAGTAGATGCTGTAGTAGTAGTAGTAGAAGTAGTAGTAGTTGATGCTGCTGTTGTTTATGTAGAAGTAGTAATAGTGGTAGTAGTAGTAGTAGTTGTTGTTGTAGTAGTAGCAGTAGTAGCAGCAGTAGTAGTAGTAGTAGTAGAAGAAGAAGGAGTAGTAGTAGTAGAAGTATTAGTATGAGTAGTAGTTGTAGTATCAGTCGTAGTATCAGTCATAGAAGTAGTAGGAGTAGTAGTAGAAGTAGTAGTAGTAGTAGTAGTAGTAGTAGTAGTAGTAGTTGTAGTAGTAGTAGTAGTAGTAGTAGTCGTAGTAATAGTAGTAGTATTATCAGTATTGTATATATTTATAATGGGATGAGATTGTGCGTGTTTTGACAATGGGTTTGGGAATCTTAAAGACACGTTTCTTTTTGTGTTATGTTTGGTTGTTTTTGTTACGTTGATTCTTTGGTTGCCGTTTTTAGTACGAATATTGTTATTATGATGATAGTCGTCGTTTAGTGTAGTTGTTGCAATATTGTTGTGGCATGATAACATACGTCGTTAATGTTTAAGGTAATACAAGTGATAATGATAGCTGAACATTTTATTTTGCGATGAAGATGTATTTTGAAAATGCTGTTATATTGTTGTCCCTATTATTTGCTTGTTTAAATTGTGTGTCCCTTTAACGAGTATGTGTATTACGTGCTCGGCCACATAACTTGTGTGGTGATTGGTCATGAAATTATTTCTACGGCAATTCTCCCCCTACCTCTGATTCAAGTAGGGCATTTGTCAGTTGCTGGCATAAGAATGTACACTTAGTACTGTTAAACCGCTTAGATCGGCTAAGCTTGCACAGGAAAAGTGTGAGTAGGTTATCTGACCGCCGTGATATGACTAAAATACTGTTAAAAACAGCGAAAAATAAAAACAAAATAGCATTGCGTGCTCTACGTGATCTGTTAACCAGAAGTACTTTCAATGTTTAAGCACTGCCTATTTATTGTCGCGTTGTAACTGCTCGTTGCGGCTTTGACTTCAATTGATAAACCGCAAGAACCTATATGTCTCATTAAAACCAGTTCAGTCGGTTTATAAGAAGGGCTTGTTACGATTGTTGAAGGTTTCGGGTTTTGTATGTTATCTTCGGAATCAGACTTAAACTTGGCAGGTAGCTAGTGACCATGTTAAACCTGGTATTCGTTTTATGACAACTACATGTAACATTGTGAGTTTGTTTACACGCACATTAGCTGTCAGATTCCCTTCCCCAAATGTGTCTGTCTAAATTAATTTCCGCGCAATAATCGCAGCTGAAGAGTCTGCACTGACTAAAACTTTGTACATACATGTATTAGTCCACACGTGTTGTTTTTCTGTAATAATGATTGTTTACTGTGGTGAAGCGGACATTTTGTTTAGCCGGTGTTTATGTATCACATAAGTTCAACATGCTAGAATTGAGATCATTATGCATTCCTGATTTGTTCCATTCATTGCACTCTACACAACTCAGTCAGCGCATACATTAAATAGTCGCAATTTATACAGGGTGTATGCTATGTATGCCGTATAGTCAATATGTACTTGCTGTTTGTCTTGTACAAAATTTGGTCAAATGTGTTTGTTTGTCGTTTTGAATGTCTGACGTAATTATTATTTTTACAGTGATTGCGATAATGTTGTTATTTGATGGTTTTCATATGAGCAAGAGGTATACTGTAAAGCTGAACAATTACAAGACGGGACCAATAGATATTCTAACAAAATGTTTAAATTACACACTGTAGGCATAACACATTCCGAATGTCACCTGTGAATATTACATGTACTGGTTCGTTTGTAATATAAATGATTGGAATTGCCATATAAATATAATGATATTATCAATATTACCACGCTATTTAACCATAGATTTTTGCATAACATGCATAACATGCGAGAGACATAACCATAGTACGTAGACTACCTTAACTAGCATCTGAATAGTAAATATATAGGTAATTCGGACTATCTGGATAATACAAATAATGAAAATAATGTCATATTTTACACCGTTCTTTGACTGTGTAAACACTTGTGTTCAACAACTCTATTTATCAATAAGTGTACTAGGTTTAATTCTGTCCTGAAATACTAAATGCTAAGAAAACAATGCACGAAATACAATTGACGTGGATAAGAAACATTTATTTAGAATTAGCCTGTATCAGATTTCTATTGCAACCGCTATATCAGACGTTCTACCGCCACGTAGTGGGTAAGGAGATATACTGATTTTGTGTTATCTGTCGGTATGTCTTTATGTCTGTATGTCTGCCTGCCTGCCGGCCCGCCTTCCTGCCTGCCCGCCAGCCCGCCCGCCTGCCCGCACGCAAGCCCGTCCGCCCGTCCGTCGCTCTGTCTGTCTGTTTGCCTGTCTGTTGGTTGGATGGATGTCTGGACTGGTGAATACAAGTTTGTCTGCGCTTGTTCTAAATACCATTGGTCGTATTTTAACGAAACTTCACACTGATTAGTACTAAGTCTAGTACCAAGTCTACATGTAGATGTGCATATCGTCGGTATGTCGTGGTCGGCGGATTTCGGGAGAAGTTATGGCTCTTTGAAGTTTTTACCCGGCAGTCCTTATCTGCGCTATTCTCCGCATCTCTGGTCTGATGTTGAGGAAATTTCACAGGATTGATCAGTACAAAGTCTAGTTGTGCATGTCCTCGGCATGTTGTATTCGGCGAATTTCATGCGGAGTTATGTGTCTTTGAAGCTTTCTAACTAAGACATATGTTCTTTGTTGCACATGGCCGGATTTTGATGAAACCTTGCATGATTGATCAGTACCAAGTATGGTTGTGCATATTGTCGGATTGTCGTCATAGGCGGATTTCGGGCAGAGTTTTGACCATTTTAATATTTTCACATACCATAACTGATATGCGCTTGTTCTTTCTAACCCCTGGTTAGATTTTCAAAAATCTTTACAGGATCTATCAATTCTAGTTGTGCATATCGTCGGCATGTCGTGGTCGGCGGATTTCGGGAGTTATGGCCCTTTGAAGTTTTAACCTTCACTGCAGTCGAAAGCTATTTTGCATTTAGAATTATACTTTTCTTAACGCAAAACCATAAATGAACTCGTCGTTTGTTAATAGTTATTATGTCAGAATCTGTTATCTGCCAACTTGGCGTAAACAACATATACACCGCAAATGGTGAAATGTGCATCATCATATGATTATTGTTATTACTTCACTAAAAACGTGAATGTTTAATATCTAAGGAGATCTAGAATGTTACTACTGAACTAATATAACACACTTTCTAAAACTATAAACCGATAATTTAAAGATGCGTGGAGCAATTAAGTAATGACTATATGGAATAGAAACATTATAATTATACACGCAATGGTATTCTTTATAAATTATCTGTGGCAGAAATAAGCGCAATTATTTACGTTAACAAATGAGATTATTTTAAACTTTGATATACATTATTTAAAACGTGATTTGTAATGAAATAATGTACTCGTGGCGCCTGAATGGTGATGGTTAGGTGGAAACAATGAAGGTATACATGCATTTTGAAACTGTGGTTTGTTTGGCACAACTGCAAGTACTTAGGACTGTGAAAGTTTTTATTAATCATACAACATGTCAAACGCAAAACCACCGACTCGGAGAGATAATGGCTTTCCAATCAGTGAACAATGAACACTCGGTTAACCACATCACTTACATTGTGCATTCATTTAGCAAAGTGCTATGCCGTCTTTTCCATTATGTTACAGGGAAATATCTTCGTACAGGGGGATGTGGAGATTGTAAAGTCAACGCTGGCTACATTTAAATGAAAAACAGCCAATTTAATGACTATCGATATGCAGTTTAGCCTTACTCTTACGCAATAGCCAAGTTCGACACTTCTTGAGCAAATATTGATACTTAAAGGCTGCGAAAATGTATATAAAGCTGAACAATATTTCTGGTGACGACATTAAGTTTAAAATAGCAACTGGTAACAAGGCATTACCTAACAAGTACAGTGCACACTATACAAATCTGCATTGTCCATTGTTTTGTTTTATTATTGGCTAATTATGTTAAAAACTCAGATATTTTGATATGTGTTTATCGGCCATATAATACGATATAGATAAAACTAATAAATTAATTGAATCGTGATCATGTATTTAATATACAATTATATATTGTTCCTTTTTTTGTGAGTTATAGAGTTTTACGAGACTACAAGCATCATAATATTGCCTTAGAAACGAGGTTGTTTTATATGACTTGGGTTGTAACACAGCTGTAAATTGATCAATAAAGTTGTTTGAATATCTGGAAGTTAATTTTACCATATTAAGTTTAATGCTAAAAAGAATACGTACAAAACATTGGCTATACCCCTTTCGGCCGGTAAATACTTGATTTGCATTCCCTGAATGATAATCAAGAAAGCTAAATTGTTTAATTAAGTAGACCAAAAAGCTGGTAAGCCGTCCCACCTCTATAGGTATTTAATTTAGCATATTGGTAATCATTTTTCGATTTGTATACTGATCTCATTAATCATGTTCTTATATAAAAGTAACTTGGGCAGGTGATATAAGCCTAAATTATAAGAATATCGCAAATGAGAACTGGATACTTTGAAATTAACTGATTACATTTAAACATGCATTAATATTCTACCATGTATTAAAACAATATATAATACAAAAAAATGGTGATACAATAAACGCATACTATGATACTACTTTAATACGGAATAGTTAATATTGAACATATTTATTAATTTCATAAACTGTTGCAATGATACATTTCAAAACGCCTGCAGCACATTGTCATTTCCACTTTATAGTTGGACTGCTACAGCTAGAGAACAGTTTCCAAGGTCAACAGTGAATGAACAGAAAGTGTTCATCTGATCATTGCCATTCGAGACTCGCTAAAAACGTGAATTAACATTTAAATTTAATGGGTTATATGCAAAGCATTCAAATGGATTAATCAATATTTAATTACCTCGAAACAATATCATTCAAACAGCTGCACAACGAACATGTGATTTTGGATAATTTATTAAATTATTATATTAGTTATTTCATAGTTTTGCTGATATAAATTCAATTCAAATATGTAATTATTTAATACTCAAACGTTAAAGTGTAATGGTTTCAACAACATATATACAAAACGATTGTAATAGCTAATGCATATAATGAAGATATGTATATGGATGGATGTACGAACTGACTGAGCTGCATATCTGCAAATCAAATTTTATGCTTTGCAAACGTTAATGCCTGATTACAAGTTGTCACGTATTACTTAAAATCGTAACCTGAAATACTCTTTAGCTTAAAGTACGTGTTTTTTTCAGCCTTTCAAAATGAACATTGTCTATAAGTGTCACACTTGGCTACTGTGTAAGAGTAAGACTAAACTGCATTTCAATAGTAATAGTAATAATAAAATGGAATTAAATGCGAAAAAATGTTGAGAGATCTACAAGTCAACAGCACACCTGCACGCACTGTACCTTCAAATACTGTGTTATATAAAACTATATAGTCTTGAAATGAAACCTGTGATTACATGGAATATTGGGCCACAACATGAGCATATTCTTGATAAAAAAAGCTGTACACACCACAGCAAAACATCCAGCATTTGTTTCAAAACCGGTCATTTTGAGCACCAGCTGTTATTGCATCACTTAAAGGTAGCCAGAGTTTACTTTACTATATATTCCCCTGCTTCGTAGTTCAACATTTTTATTTAGAACAATCTTAATTTGATGTGAACTCTTTGATTTAACTAGTAAAGGTGATTTGTTTAAGAAAGCACATTTTAATTTCAATTAATCAGAACTTAAAACCGTTGTTTATAGACATATTGTGAACATCATTCGATCTGTACGAAATGGAATGTAAGATACGACGAGACCTTCTTGCTTCTATCCTTCCCCCGTTCGCTGCGCCGTACGTTGACACTCATTCAGAGTTTCTAAACATTTCTTAGGACACCTGCATTGACAAAAACACAATGACGTCGGTTTCGAGACTAGCTTGTTCACGTTGTGAGATGGATTTTTTTGGTAGGCAAATAAGCACCTGTTATGTTAAAATGCTTAAGGCGATACTTTGCTTTAAATACATGGAGGAAAACAAACCGGATAGCCATACATATCTGGACAAGACGTGTACACGTAAACTCCTCTTGTAACACAACATTAGACTTATATGACATAGTAGGATGTCATTATGTGATTCATGATTCAAACGATCACACACGTAAGATCATTAATAATAAAACGAACATACGGCTGCAAAACAAAAAAACGCAACAAGTTCTGAATATAAACAATACAACATATTAATTGACAATGACATACATTTCAAATACATTCCTTGAACATTTCAATAAAATACACATGTCTGACCCAGATAAAGTATTTGTACAGCTTGTAAAACGAGCTGTGGGACATATTGGGACCATTGCAATGACAGTGTTCAGTGTTCAAATTAATTGAGTTGTTTACCGGTGTCGTGTGTTATCAGGCTACATGTTGTTATTAAAAGTAAATGTGTATTAAGTTTTCTTTCATTGCATTCAGTCAAACATACTTTTTTAATTTCTAACTCATATTAATTAAGGTGAATATAGACAAACACATATTTAAAATGTATGGCTTGGGCAAGCATTTTCCTATACATCTGCAGAAAACATACAAATACATGAACACGTTCACATTCAAGCAATTTTGTGGTAGGTACATTCATTTGCATTAGTATTATTCAAAACAAACAACACAGCTTTATTCCAACACATATTATGTCGTGGAAACGATATAGGTTTGTCGAGGGAACGACTTAATGAGCCAATCAAATTTCATGTTGCTCTCACAGAAGAAAAATAATTTCTTTATATCTTAATCCAGCATTGAAATACGATATTATGTAAGCGTGTCTTGTATAAACCATTTTGAAACATGAGTTTAAACAACATGTATTCTGATTGGTTAATTATGTCGTTACCACGAGTTATTTATGTCTCTTCAACGAGTAAAATCTCGTTCACACGACTTAATATGTCGTTACCGTGCGATAGTTTTCTCGTTCTCATCATCATTTAAATCAACTACACTGATGCGCAAAAACGATGCGCAGAAAAAACTACCGAAATCGTCTTTAAGATTAAGTTTATTGTATACTTCACAGGCATGAATGTCTAACTGCATATATTTGTCATGCATTCGTTTTTTAATAGTAATAAATCTATTATAAACGGATAAAGAAAACGCCTGAACTTTTATTTTAATTCCGGTGAATAGAGTCGCCTGTCCAGTATTGTAAATTCGAAGAAAACATGCATAATAGCCTGAATTAAACAACCTTACAACAATGTTTATGCATATCACTTATTCGAATCCGTTTTGATGGCCATATAGGTTTTCGCAATGTAATCCAGTTAAACGATATTATGAATATAGGTTCTACGTAGTTTAAGGGGAAAACAAGCATAATAACGGTACAAGAAAAACAACAAAAGCACTACAGCAAAACCCCAAAGAGCGCCGTAATTTATATAGGAAGATAATAAATAACTGTTGGTCTTTTTTAAATATTTTATCCTTAAAACGTAACAAAACGACTTAGTTTAGTCAGAGTTGCAAAAATATTGATTTGAAAAGGCAATGATTTCAAACAGAATAGTCCGAACACGTATTAAACAAGGCATTGTATAAGGAATTCATAAAATATTAATACAATCTCTTAATAATACAGATGCTATTAAAATAATATGGATTTTTGAACTAAACACGATTGTATACAAAAACAAACTAGTGACTAAACAGAATTTGCCAATTTGTAAACATTTACCAAATTTAAAGATGACAGGTATAGCCTGGCAAATTGTATGTGGTTTGTATGATACAAATAACTTGTTGAAAAAAATACAACCTTAATGACAAAATTAACGATTTTCAGCTTTTGAGTCTTTCTAATAAAAGAACGTGTACTGAATACGATGACTAAAACTGTTTGTTAATACATCGAATAATAAAAAAGTTATGATCTTTCAAATGACGTTACCTGCAATGCCGTTGAGTGACTTTGACGTCGAAAAAATAACGCGCGGTTTTGCTCCAGTGAAAAACATCCGTAACACGACGTTATGATTTAATGCAGTAAATACAAAATTATTTATCATTATTATCTGTAAATACTTATATTGTGTATTGTCCATAATGATTTTATTTATAACTAATGGTTAAAACAAGATTTTATAATAAAACTTCCCGTTCTGAACAAAATTAGAAAGTCATTTCGGTATTTTTCCAAACGACAAGCAACGACAAACATTCATTGGTTCACAAATAAAAAAATAAATAAATAAAAAGATTAAAACTTAAACGTATTGAACAAGTCAAAAACAAGTTCAACGTATTGAACCAAGCGTGTTTTTTTTAACTTTATTATTACCGATTTAAGATGTTACTGTATGTTTCAATGTCATACGTATCACGATGAACAATACATTATAAATGACCTGCATCGACGGTCGTCTTGATATTAACATACTGATACACATTCTAAACATGTTATTTCCACTGTATTATTGAAATACATTAGGAAAAGTAGTCCAGGTGATCAGCGCTGACGAATGGAGTGATGCTGCGTGAGAAATATCGTCGGCGCTCCTCCGACAATCCACCACTAGGTGACACTGGCGGTCGGTCGTTAGATTCGAACTGGTATCTACGATCCCTGAGAATGTTGAACCGCAGCTCGGGCGCAAGATTGTGTTGATAATTAATATTTAACCATGAATTGTATAAACGGCAATTCTATGCATTATATTATCCGGTTACAATTATATAAGTATATAATACCTGGTGGATGCAAAAACTTTGAAAGCTTACGCAAAACACGCACCTGTCGAGCTAGCAGAACGTGGTTCCGGAGTGCCTCCGATGCATCCAATGTTTCGTCCTCACTGATGGCGGTGCTGACTTGACGTAGCAACTTCTCACACGTCGCACATACATCCTCACGGGGGGTGGCGATCCGGATATGTGGAAGACATTCACTCCAAATATCCTTGAAGGCTGCCAACTCCAGACCGCGCACCCCCTGTTCTGTGCAGGCTTGCTTGTAAGCACTGTGCATGGCGACCTTGGTACAGTCCGACGGCAGAAAAACTGGAGGTATTGCATCAATACCGCGTGGGGCGGCGGGCTGGGGATGACCGCGCTCATCGGAGTAATTCTTAAGGAACGAAACGACATCCTCAAACGTTGTAGAGTGTTTGGGACGTCGGCCGGCATTCCCGTGTATTCTAGGCGTGATGCCCTGTGTTGACATGTGCTTACGGATTGTCTTAATATTATGGTTTGTTACGTCGTAGAGAACTTTAAAGGCCTTCTTACACACAGGTTTGCCGTGAACGCTGAACTTTTGACGTGTTTGCTGTCGCTTCTTCCCTCGCTTCGTAGTGGTGTCATCTCCGCCAGACAGAAGTGTCATGATGGTGAGTTCTTTCTCATCTTTTGACATACATTTCATCTCAAATAGTTGTGTCATAATTTGATCATGTGTAAATAAAGTTACAGTTCAGATTACACCCGCAACCTCCTTCAATAAACTTGGCCGAGACATTTTTCTCCTTGACTTCCGTGTCTACATGCAGAAAATCATGACGTCATTTCAAACGCATTTTGCTCGGTTATGTGACGTTGTCATTAAGGTCGATTTTCACACGTCTGTCCACATATATATATATATATATATATATTATTAGTAGTAGTAGCAAATCCATTAGTATTAGTATTCGTATTGTAATGGTAGTAGTAGTAGCTGCAGAAGCAGCAGCAGTAGTGGTAGTAGTAGTTTTACTATGCAACGTCAAACTGCTCCGTAACAGAGCATGTGTGTATGCTTGTTTTTTTACGGTACACGAGTTATTTGTTGTTATTTTGATGCAATGTTTAGCATGAATAACGGATACACGTTATATTAACTGTTTGTGTAATTGCATTGCCTTGTGATAACAAACATTAATTTAACATAACTTGTCCACGAACTTAATGGATGACCCTCGTATTGTGACGCCTCGACAGTTGTTCAAGTTCACTTCCGAATGTGTGTGATCACTGTTATTGTAATGGATATTGTCTTGATAGTGTTTGTATTCAATAGCACATGAGATATCAACCATGGTTTGTATGTTATACATAATTGAGTGTGTTACTCAAAATCGTGTATGTGGTCGCATAGTTTCAATTCGTGCTGAAAATTTAATTCGTTCGCCTTGGTCTAAAATAAATTGTACTTGCAATTCCACTTTCTAGAATCATGCTAAATATTGAAGGTTATATGTTGAAAAATATACGCTGATAAGTTACCTTGTGTTTATTTAGGACATCGACTGTCCGTTACGAAAGTCTGCTCCAAAGACGTACGGATAGTGCGCAGTATTATTTCAAAAACAGACATGAATTCGCTACAACATAATTGAGTTCAAGGTTTTGTAATAATATAAGTACTAACATGCATATGATGTGAAATCTGAATATACAAAAACTAGACATTGACATGTAAAAACGTGAAGTTTTGCATGTATATTCACAATACATTTACACTATGCAATGCGCAGCAGAGTAAATTAAAACCAATCATAACTAAAGATCATCATTTCATGGCGTGCAGCAACTGATTTTGTATTCGAATGTGTTTTACAAAACAAAACAAAAATAAACAACGTTTTATTAGTGAAATTATGAATCTGACGGGTACAAAATCGCCTGTGTGCGTATGTGTGTAGGCTAAAGATGCATTACACTATTAACAAATGTAATATGTTCTCCAACGGAAGGAATGATAAATTGACTTTTTCAAACGAGTTTCAATATAATTTAAAGCAAAAGTATGAATACATTGCTGCAATTTCACACCTTTCATTTGATATGGTATGTTCAAAAGTTTGATAGATTGTGAAATAAAGTGACTAAAACGGAAGCGGAGTTACGATTGTTAAGGTGTTTCAAAAATATTTCGGCACATCATATTTATACAACTACTATCAGAATGTCAGTGAATAAGAAATCGCTACATGTTAGAACGTGTGGTTCTTTTAAAACAAGTGAAAACATATTTTAACAAAGACAGTTGAACAATCGGATAAAGCAACTGTGGCGCCGTTAAATATGCGGGTTCAGTCGACGCGAAAGTATATACATGAAACTTGACACGAAGTCGTAATTGAAAAGGAATAGTTATAAGTGCTTTGAAACTGTTATTTATAGTTTGTCTTTGCAAACCAACGGGTTAAATTCTGAAATAAAAAACAAGGCAAGTCGTTTTTTCTTCGAAAGTTGTCCCGGCAGTGCATTTATTAAACATGTGTAAAGTTTAAATAACAAGTGCATAAAGTACACGCGCTCCTACAACAGCTGACGTTATGACTTATTTTTTTCAGTAGCACTTAATATACACTGCAGTCAATGAACGATGACCAATCGTTTACAGCAGCACATATATTTGTGTTACGATGTGGTATGCCACATTTTCCATAACGTTGTTGAATACTGTTTACAGTGCAGTATACGGTATGCCTACATCCAATATGAACAGCTTAATGATACTTGTGTCTAAATCATTATTATAAGAATCGTTTTTTTTTTCTACGCTTTAACGCTGACAATCGTCGTTTATCTGTCTTATTATTTAATGTATCTGTATCTATACCTGCCCATCTTATCGTTCTATGTCACTGATCACCGCTGAAATAATCATTCTGTTATATAATTCATTATAAAGTACGCAATAAGTACAGTTCTTTCGTTACAAGCATTAGCATTGACAGCACCAAATATATACAATCAGATGCTACATGTACACGTGTACAAGAAACAATGCCAATACTGTACTTACTTTCGATTTTGCAATCAGAGGGGAATGTACAGGCATTCTAACCGGTAAGCTCCGCAAATAAGATCTATGGTAACTTCACTTGGTTTACCAAATATTCGCGAAAACATTATAAGCATACGTTAATATATCAATTGTTAATGACATTTAACAAATACACTGCGTTTCATTTGTTAACCTCACTAACACTTTTGCCTATTTAAGGTGGTTTCCTAGTTTTAGTCATGTTTGTATTGTTTGCTAGATGTGTGCTGTTTGTATTGTGCTGTGTTTTATTGGCAAATTGTCACTTTCGCTTTAAAAAAAAATCTGATGTAATGCCGGTATCTTTGAATCTGATACAGCCGCAGTTTTACAGAGTTAGCATGTTAAAAACAGTTTTTATGATAAAAAAGGAATCAGTCTTGAAATGAGACAATATTAGTAAATGCGCTTGTATTTGAAAAATGTATTTGATTGTAACACTGGTGAAGTGAAACACCGATGTTATTTAATGGTGGTGTGGTTAAAATAAGAACGATTGTGATACTGTCATGAAGCGGTTGCTATAAGTAATACAGAAAATCGATGAGTGGTACTAAAGTGTTGAATTTATTGAAAGTCCTTCCAAACAAATGCTGTTGTATATGCTACAACAATCAAATCGTTGGCCACTGTTTAGTCGGTTTGTTTTCGGTGGTTGCTTTAGCATGTGCGTTTAATAAAGCTTTACAAATATAATTATATATAATGTGTACGTATACATGCACGTCAACATTACTTAAATATATCGCACATGTTGTTTACTAAGTTTCAGATAATACATCACACAATTATTAATGCAATTCAATAAATTAAATCATTTAATTACTTAAAACTGCAATTTCATAGCACAGATCAGTAATATACATTATGTAAAACATAACGAAGAAAATATGAGTTACAAAATCAATACATTTATTAAATACGTTTGGTGAAAACACCCATTGACAATGTAAAACATAGCATAATGTCATCTGATATAAAAAGCAGATAAAACAAATAGCATTCAGCTTGTATATGTGTAATTGAAGTGACACATATTACGAACGTTGTAGGAAATATTATCAATAGCATCAGAAGCATATTAAGTTTAGCATTTGGCTTAAATGATTATAAGGGAGTGTACTATAGAGACCAATATTTATGCATAGATCAGCTTACGCGGTCTTTGACAACGCATCTGACACTCCTAAAGACCATTTTAAAGTTATATGCAAACTTGCTTTACAACTATTGAACTTACTGTGAAAAAAAAGAATCGTCGCATCCGAGTAAGATATCAAAACGCCGCAACGACGTCATTCCTGGCAGTCGTTATAATGGTTATGTTTGATGATGAGCCTTTCTGTGATATACAATAAGAAAGATAATGTGAGTTTCAATACAATTTAGACACTCCAAGAGTTACCACGCCATAAGCAGTATATTTCATATTCTGTGTCCTTGAACATTAAAATCAAATACATATGCCTGACCCAGATAAAGTATATTTACCACTTGTAAGACGAGCATTAGGGCATATTGGGGGCAACTTGAATGATATTGTTGATTGTTCAAATCGAATGACTTTCTTTACCGGTGTCGCGTGTTATCAAGTGTAACTTACCTGTTGTAATTTAAAGTTAATGTGTACCATGTTTTTTTTAACTACCTTCAGACACAAATCAATTGTTTAATTTCTAAATCATATCAATTTAGATGAATATAGACATACACATATTTGAAATATATGGCTTGGGCAAGCATTTTACAATACGCCTGTAGAACACATGAACATACATGAACACATACACGTGCAAGCAAAGTTGTGGCAGGTATGCTCATCAACAGTAATTTTATTCAAATCGAACAGCACAGCTTATTCCAACAAATTAAACTCACACATTAGTGCAGTCAGTGCCATTACATTGGCTTTAATTTTGCAACACTATTTGTCGTTTGAAATACATTTCGCAAAACTAAAGCGATTCATGTTCAACAATCGTAATGAGAGCATCGGGCAATGTGGCGCCTGAATGCTGTGGGTTAAGATAAAGTAAGGCATGTTTAGAAGTGCTTTGAAACTGTGGTCGTATTGACACAAATACAGGTACTTTGATCTGTGAAAGCTGTCATTACTCATGCAAAATATCAAAATCACTCTAACATTGAGAGAATGGCTTTCCATTCAGCAAACAATGAACAATCGTTTACATGGCTTACATTTTACATTCATTTAACACTGTATTCAGCCGTCTTGTCCTTTATGCTTTTGTAAATCAAGCACGACTGCATTTGCAATGCCGATGATTGCGCTTTGCATGTCGTGTCTTCTGAGCACGTTGTGGATGTGTTTCTATAGGCAAATCAGCATCTGCTCTGCAACCGAATATAGAAAGTTAAAGATATAAATTGACAATGACAAACACATCATTTCGTTTGTTCATTTGCTATTCAAACGAACATAATGCTGCAAACAAAACACACGCAACAACTACGTGTTCTATAAATCAAAGCATATTAATTGACGATGACATACATTTCATTACATTGATTTACTTTTGCAAGGTCTGAAACATGATATTGGATATTAATGACCAATTCTGCGATACATAACCTTGACACAAACGAGAAAACAAAATATTTGACAATCAAGAAGTCATATAGTTCGTCTAACTGAAGTTGATCCTCAGGTATCATGCCATGGTTAGGGGAAAGATCCAGAGCAAAATAGCACATACTATAAATGTTTAATATCATGTAAAACTCGATAGATGTTTGCAAATATTCAATGACAAATAAATATGCAATGCTGCAAAACCTTACTTAGAAGCATTTAAATTATCAAAACCTTACATTTACCAATTTATTAAAAACTTTCAGAGAACTGATTCGGTTCGCCCCATGCTCTTTTTAGCAGCACCCCTTTAAGATATTAGATCTTTCTCGTTGTGCGACCGTAGTAGCCATGTAGTAGTAAACCAACGTGTATAATGGTTAAACAACCATTGGATATGCACATGTTCAGCCTGGTCAGGAAGTCTTCTAAACACCGCGAGTAATAAAATACGTTCTGAATACGTACATCACCATAATTGACATCCTCTCGAGCTTCATCACCATCATCATCACCATCGTCATCTTCATTGTCATCATCATCATCGGCAGCAGCAACATCATTATCACCATCGTCATCATCATTGTCATCATCATCATCGTCATCATCATAATCATCATTATCATCAACAGCAGCAGCAGCATACTTATCATCATAATCATGATCAACATTAACATCATCAACACCATCAACATCATCATGAACTGCAGCAGCTGCCTCTTCGTCGTTGTCTTCGTGGTTGTCATCACCATCTTTATGAATATCATACACCATTAATGTAATTGTATTTAAGTTTATTTTTATAGCTGTTATTTCCGCGATGCGACTGTGGTATACATTAAGACGAAATGGTCATAGTTCAATGAAAGTTGTCGTTATTATTAAAAAAAAATAATATGAAATGCTTCTTAATACAAAAATCATTTTTTGATTTTTCTTTTCATCTATGAAATTTCTCAGCGCCAAGATGAGCATCATATTTTGCGCTGTCCCATTTGTGTGGTCTTCTACAGGGCCTATGTTCGCACGCTTGTATGCACTCATTCAGCAACACGCATTGAATAAATTATTCCCATTAATGAAAACCAGTTAATAAATGGCGTTTGTTTCGGGCGTGTTGTTTCTTTTTTTCTTGAGCAGAATGACAACATAAAACTGGTTTCTTTTTCTATAGAGACATCAACACGCTTAATGTCAAAACGCTAAGCTAATATGTTGTAATAAGAAAAGGGAAGTAACAATTTGGGCCCCGATACATGTCTGTACCGTAACGATTTAAATTCACTTCCCTCGCTATATCAAATACCGCAGGTTATAGAGAGCTCGAAGTAACGGCAGAACAATCATGCAAAAAGATAGAAACTCTTACTCGCAATATTAATTATGGAATACTGAAGAATGATTTAAATAATATAAAAAATGCGTTTGGCGCATTGCCAGCGAGAAGGCTGTAGGGTAATTACCTAGTAATATTGGGACTGTGCTAACAAAAGAGATAATATAGAATTTCGGTGAGGGGTAAGCAGACATATAATGCTTCTACTGCTACTATTATTACTACTACTACTACTACAACAACAACAACAACTACTACTACCACAACTACTACTACTTTAGATGCTTATCGTGGTATTAGGTGTTGTCACCATAATGATTGACAGTAAAGGTTGTGGTTATTACAGGGGTGATATTGACGAAAAACGAATATGGTTTTGAAAATGTGTGTTTCTTTGTTAATGTCGTTCGATCCAATATCAGTCAGTCTTCATAACTGTGTTTAAACCGATATGTAATGACATGATAATTTACCTTGCAGTTATTCATTTCGGACTTCTACTCCGTTTATAGTGTGGAGGTATCATGTTACGTTTTTAAGTTTATTAGACGGTTTTTAAATATCTACACACATTAACACTAGTGTCGTGATACAAACAAACACGCCTAAGCAAGATTGAACATGAGTGACCCTTAATCAGTTTCTTGCGTTTATGTATGTTCGGATATAACAAATTCTGGCTAGGTAAGTTTGATATTATTATGATAAATATGTTTCGAGAAATTGCTAACGTGTTATACACACATTTTTATTTTAAGTATTCAATTTCAAAGACTTAAAGAAATGAAAGAATGTAGTATTCATTTATTCGAAGTGATCGTTTGCATAAACATTCTGGTATTTATCCAATTTTACACACATTATAATTTTCAATCTTTTACTTGCATCGCCAGAACAAAAAGATTAATGCTTATGATTTAACAATGAATGTATGTTATACGTTGACCGATGTATTTGATCTCTCTAAAATAATCACATTTTCATAACCATGTATCATTTAGATATTATCTAACGACACCATAATCTCAATATATCGCATATATGCGTAAACACTAATGGAGTTAATTATTATTAAGACACCATAAATGTACAGTTTAGATTAATTTAATATATAGGCGTTTTTGTACAGGGAGCTAACCTGTTGTCTTATATAAGGGCCTTTAGTTTATAATTGCTCATCTATTGTTGAGTAAGCTGACGTTTTTTATAATTTTATGAGTTATCATAAACCCACTGTTTGTTTCTAACATAAATTATTTCGCTAATCACATATTCTGTCAGTCTGGTACCCAGCGTACTATAACGTGCACAATCAAAAATCAACGTTACCTAAACAACTTACCTTCTTTTCTAATTAACAATTTTTGTCGTGTAAACGTCCTCAATAATTATTATCAGCCAATGCCTGACCATTTAACGAGAAGTAACGTAGTAACAAGGGCAGGTAACTACCCGAATATTTTATTAACTAAAAGGTGAACAAAAATAATAAAATTCGCATATCTTGCTAATTTTATTAACAATGTATAGCTTTTTTGCTCATCATTTGTCATTGCGTTTATACTTTCAGAAAATGTTTCGCTGTGGCGGTATATCGTTAATTTGCATTTCTGGTAAGTGAATGTATATTCCCAATAATAACTATGATTCAAACTATCGCTTGTCATATCTTAACGGTGAAATGAGAACATGTATTATAGTAGTGACACAACAGCTGTAGGCTGAATGAAGTATTAAGAACGTTACGGGTGCATAATGAGGAACAACATTGTCGTGTTTGTTTATATTGCAATATTGATATACAACGTTTTTTTATAAATTTAATAAATTATTTCAGTTTTGATTACACCAACATATGGGGAGACGATTTCTGGAACTATAGAGGGTCCAAAAACTATAATGTATTGTTCCTTAAACTCTGATATAACATTCAAATTCAACAGAAGTCGGTCGAACACAACAGTTACTTTAGCAGAGTGCGTATCAACAGTGTCAACGTGCTATCTATTGGATAACAAACTTGAAGAAAACTATGCAGTTGCCTACATTGGCAATGGGGGTATTTTAAATTTGACGAAAGCAAATGACGAAACATCTGGAACATACACGTGCCATCAAACATACGCACCTGGTGTATTTGTGCGAACGGAAATAAAACAGATCCATATATACATCACGTTGAGCCAAGGTATTGTTGTTACAATAAATAAATTTATATAAGATTAAATATATATTTATATTCAGTGAATGCAATGTATTATGTGCATTTTTGATGTGTACGTTTGTTTACACACATGCTGTAAAACGCGTAACGCTGAAAACATAATCTTTATTGTTCACATACATGCTAAGTACTGTTTCAGCTGAAAGCACACCGTGTCCCTGGAATAGTGGGCTGCAGAGCACCGTAGATAGTATATTGTCCATCACTGTTTTACAGACTGCAATTGTTCTTTCGCTGTGCATGTTTATGTTTAAAGGTAAATTACCACAATTGTCTTTGTGTATCTTGTCAGTTGATACAGTGTGACGTTGCGGATACGCTCTTTCAATTGATAATCAATTGGGTGCTTTAATGTTTTCGCCTACAAAGCAAAGGAACATTACTAAACTCTAATTATAAGTCTCACTAATTACGAGCAAGCATAACGATGTTATATGTTCAAATGTGATACTTTCCACATTTGTTTGTTCAACTCATTGATGGGAATTTGAAGTCTTTGTCGTTGTATGCACGGTACGATTCAATGTTTCTATCGGTGTTGTTTGCATTTTTTTTAGAACAGTTTGTGTGATATGCCTGTACTCACACACAGTTGTTTGAAAAGGACGATCATAGTTTCGATATAAACAAGCATCGTGACATTTGCGTTCGTTTGCAGAAGGAAGTTTAAAACTAATAGTAATGCATTACAGCAACTTTGTCTGCATACATTTACTGAACTCAAGTTGCGCATATAAACGTGCGTAAAACCATCAAGTTTTGCATATAACAGGGTCCTATATATTCATATGCTGCTTATTTCATTGAAACACAAACATAGTAATTAGCTAGCACTTTCCTAGAACCCAGTAGTCCTGATTTCAAAATACCGCGGCTTTCCCTAATGCAAGCACCTAATTAAAGTGTGCTCATGAGCGACACGACAAAACTAAACGGTCGCGTGATTATCCTCAATATAAAAGGAGCTATTTTTAATGACTCGACAGGCGTTCAATGAGTTCTAAACGATTATTTGAAACACATGTAATTTGACAATGTTCTTTCTTTTTTACGATTGGACCATCCGGAATCTAGTCTCTTTAAATATTTCTAGTTATAACAGAAATATAGCACTTGTTGAAAAATGTTATGAATACATATTATTTTTCTTTCAGTGCAAATTATCAGTTTTGCAAGATGGATATTAAGCAAGTGCTACATGGTATAGTATATGTGCGGTTTATATTAGTCTATAGAAAAATATGTTTTCGATGTTACTGTGTAGAGAAATTAAAATAACGTTTATATAAAAAAATAAAAAAATGTTGATTTTATGTGAATCGTACTATTTCGCTTGTCTGCAATTTGTTTATATAATTGTTATGTTTAATGGGAATGTGTATTACATGCATTGCGATACGCCAAGTGTAAGTAGTATATGTAGTATATGCGATTTTGTGCAAGGATTTATCAACTACAATGCAAGTTTAAATTAAATTTGTTACAGTAGACATACACGTAGGTTCAATATAATATACTATTACAGGTCTCTTGCAAGGATAATACTCAGAAAACCTATAAAAATGAAAAGGTATTTGTTTGGATTGGAAATACATGTATATGTAAGCCCTGTGAAAGCAAGTGCTTCATCGGAAACATAAACCTGATAATAACACACTTGAGTTGTTTTTGAACATTTAAAGTTACTAAATCACTCTATACCGCAATTAGTTGTGAAGGCAAAACAAGTAACACTTAATTCTGTTAAATTGCAGTTTAGCCACAAAGAAAACTCACACCTACTTCCTGGTTTGAGTGATATCGGAAACATTAAAGAAATGACGCAAAATGGCCACAACCCTGCAGGCATAACTGCTACTTTAAAGGTGTGTTTGTTTCATTCTGCTTAACATCTTCTGTTCCAAATATGGTCATTACGATATGTTCATATCGTTGTATTGTCAAACTACAGCTTGTATTTTGTTTTATTTGTGTTCTTTATTGCATATACGAGGTCAATTGACTACATGTAATTGGTAAACTATTCATGATCGATACCAATACACACCGACATCAGGTTGGAGTTAAATACAAAAGGTTTCAATATTCCCCGATATTAACTAGCCGCATAACATACTTCAGTCTAAGTTACATTATGTATGTGTTGCAGTTACAAATCGAACAGATGCCACTCGATGAGCTACGGAAAACGCTTTTGAAGATGATGGAGGCCCAACGTCAGAGTGATTGTTGTGACATTACAAATAAAACTGTATCTCGGAGAACCGAAACAGAAGTGTAATGCACAATTGTTGTGTTAAGATTGAATAGCATGAACATTTTTAAACCGATGTAATGCTGTGCAATAAAACACAGAACATTCATTAAGTTTCTCTTATACGCCTTTGTATGTCGACGTGTATCGAAATACATTGTCAAACGCGATAACATATTGATATTTTCAATTTTTCCTTATGGCAATTAAATTATCCATGATAAATAACGAATATAGCGATTAGATCATGCTAAAAAGGAACGCATTTTTAAAACATTAAAGTGTAAAATTGTGTGACGTGTGTTTTTAAATTGTGGTTTAATGTTTATGTGCGGTATATCAATGTCGCGAATATTGCCTTAAAATTTGACAATAACACTGCATATGTTTATTACACTTTTAAATGTTTCACGTTCGATTGTAGTTCGCTAGTTATATTTGACACAACTGCCTATTTTATACGAATTATTTTCTGCTATCAATTCTCGTTCTCGTATCACACAACCATGTGTGCATATGTACATTTTGATTACACTATATACAGTATAGTACGTTTGAAGACCTGTTTCACAAATATTGTTGAGATCTTATGTAATGAAAGTTTACTACTAAATTATTCAATGGAGCAAAGCTTTCAATGGGGATTTTAGCTTTAAAATAATGTATAGGGAAGCGTTCTCACATATTGATGAACTGAACGCTCCTCATCATAATCAATAACTAATCGTATGTGAAACCAGACTTTTGCCTTAAGTGTCATTGTCCACGTTTGTATGAATACATATCATCTACTGTAAAGAATCATAAATGAGAATACAATTGGAAATTCATTTCCTTGACTTTTTACCAGTAGTAAATGTTTGAATAAATGTGTATTTAAGCTTTCTCAAGTACAAGCAAAGTTTCTAGATACAGCTGCGTATGCCTAATTATTTAATGATATTGTTATTAGTGTGCACGTTGTAAATATTATTACCAGACTCAATATGATGTTATTAATACCACTCGTATTCATACTTAGGATGCTCATTTATGGCGTTGTATGTAAGTATTACCTAATATATAAAGTTCAAAGCATAATGCGTTTGTTTAATTTCTAAAATAGACAATGTACAATGTAAGAGAAGGATGCTATCTTAATCTTAATTAGGTAAACAACTGATCACAATTTACTGGAATGCATGCTGTTGCTAGTCAGATTGTCATTAAATTTCAACTACTGCGATCTAGTTTCTTAGATATTTAATCAACGTGCATGGTGTAATAGTAATAGAAACATCTTAGATTTCCAATTGTATTGTAAATATATGTCAACTAGTACATTTAAAGATACACATTCATGCCAATGTTTTAAATACAAAAAATAATATACATATCGAAGTGGCATCTCATCTGGAAGCTCTGAGCCGACGTTTATTTAAACTTTGAATCAGGGAGGCGTTTCATGAATATTTAATACTTTTCCTCGATCGCAATTTTAACGTATTGAATCGTGTGAAGTTGTTTAAGATTTTACATTAATTGCGTTTCATCAACAAAATTATAAATGTACAATACATAAATATTCGACTACATAAATTATGGAATGTGTTTACATGACATCTCGTGACACAGTCTAAATATGTGAAATGACGCTGCTTTCGAATACACAATTTAAAGAAAGGGGTTGAAAACAATATTTTTTAGAATTGATGACATTGAGTTAATGTGAGTTGAGAAAGATTCGAGTGATTCAACGATATTTTTATTATTGAAAACGAAGAACAATTCAACATGATCTACATAGATCTAATTGTGCCTTGAAATCGACGATATATATAGATCTCTGCATGTCTAATTAGACGTATGTATTTTTCATCAAATCTGAAGTTTAAATTAGTGTACACTGTTATATTAATAAATGACAGCGTCTACATAACTTCGAAGTATTTATTCAAAAAAGGGATATATACACAGATATATATTGCTAGTCAATTTTTAAAAATTTAGTCTTTAATTTTCAAATTATTGTTGTTTTTTGATGGTAAAATGCAACAAAAATACAAAACATTACATAAATATCGATCACTTCTACCCAGTCGGCAATTTATATATGACATTTTTATGTAACCGCACTTTACGATTAGAACGTCGTAATTTATGTAAATAGTAGCGTACGTCTGGTAGTACTACAGTTGATGATGCGCCTCCCAGATAAATGATTCTTGTGTGGTTCTCTGTCAGTTATAATACAGTGATTCCAATGTATAATATCAGATATGAGCTTCAGTAATAAGTGGCTTTTTTCCATCTGACACCTCCACTTAAGTCATTGAAGTAACCACGAATACAGCAACTGCATAACATATATTGAAACACATTGATCAAAAACAACGCAATACACACATTGCTACGTAGTAAATTTTGCTCTTCGCATGATGAATTGCGGATACTTATATTCAGATGTATTCTATTGTGGCAGTGTCGAATGCATTATAAAGCATTTGTTACGTGTTTTCTATATAATTTAATAACGACTGATTTCAATTGTTTGTTGATGGTAATGAGGTTTGCTTTCAGCGTCACAAGAAACACGGATTGATATAAGTGTGTTATCGTCTACAACTGTAAAAATTTCATGTTTGGGTGACGAAAAAAAATCTAGACTGACGATGTTTTATAAACTTAATTCACGTGGCAATAATATGGAAAATACCGTTAAAGTTGCCCACACTGAATCATTGTGCGAAGTAACTACTTTATTACCTGCGGGGTCAGTCCAATGCACATGCATGTTTGGCAGTATTGTGATATGCACAATAACTGGGTCGCAGCATGACAACGATGGGGACCAATGGCGATGTGCAACAATTCACGAGGGCTTTCCCAGTTACAGCGACATTGCAATCGTATCGAGAACAAGTACACGAAACGGTGTGTATTTACCATGTGATAATTATATACCGTTGAACAGACAGAAAATGGTGTCAACGCGCGCAATCTACTGCATGTCGTACTGTTTAAAGAACACCATTGTTACGTAATAAGTATTAAATTGACCAGGCTTAAAAATGATTGTTGTTGTGATAACTGAACATTTCTTATAATTAAATGAACACAACAATACACATTAACCTAAATTGCTCTAAGTTGTCTGATTTTCATTTGGACATGATATATGTTTCAGTTCGCATTTGTCTCATACAACATGTTTTTATATGATATTATATTCTTCGTAGTAAAGTCCATGTCAACTAATTATTTTTGAAAGATTTACAAGAAAGCCACGTCTGCACGACAGTACAGTTTCATTCACATGTTGCTTTTGGGACTGGTATTACTAGAGTTGACGAAAATCCAATGGAAAACACTACTGCTGTGATTTATGCAAACGGTATACATTTAAACATAATCCACGCGTATTTAGTTATAGATTAAGCTTATTTTAATGCTCTGAAATACAAGTTCACATTTTATTATATATCATTAAGTGTATGTTTAACATTATTTTCAAGGCAACTTCAAAGTACAGATCATCGCATTAATTTGTTCAGGAGGAGTTATCGTTCTGCTTGCAGCTGTTGTTTCAGTCTACGCATACCGGAAATTCAACACACACCCCGGTAGTGTACTGTATACTATTGAAGCATGGACATAAACACAACTAATGTTTAATATGTGCAGAGAGTTTCCCGCATTTGAAATGTTAAGATGGTGTGTAAATGTTTTATGTATCCATACATATGTTTGCATTTGCATTTAATTCCAGTTACTCAAACGTTAAATGCTACCGGACAACCAACGCAAAGACGGCATATGCACTCAATAAATAATCTACATATAAATAAGGACAGACAGGGGACTGAGCAATCCCATGCGAGCAAATACATGTATTTTACTCCAATAGATGACAGCGTCAGTATTACGTTTAATACGAATTCAGCTGAGAGTAACTCATCGGAAGAATCCAAAACAAGTGTGGGCCATTATGAAAGCATTCCCTTAACACCAGTGGCTGAAAGCGCTACTGTATTCCAGGTGACCGCCGACGAAGAGCCAGCAGACATGGTATTGGATATCACGGCCGAAGAAGGTAACCTAAATACAAATCATTACGAAACTAATCCATTAACAGCGGAATACATCTAGGAATATAACAATCAAAGTAATGTATTCATTTGTACGAGCTTGTCGAGGGACTTGTTGTTAGTCCAGTGTACTGTCGCAAGCGACTACATGTTTTACTATTGTTAAATATATCGCAATATTTATGTATAATTTCGTGTTTGTATCATTTGACTATTTATGTTTCATTATAGTAGTATATGCAACATTCAAATAGCGTTTCATTACGCAATACATACTTTTTTGAAGGCTTGTAAAACACGTAATTTATACTGACATGACGTCTTTATTAACATTTCAGCATCACTCGAAACAAGAGTCTACGTTGAACCTCTTGTGACGAAAAATCCCAATACAGCAGCTCAATAGTTTGAAGTCGCAATGCATAGTCTAATGATGCAGGTTTTTATTCATTGTATGTCTACGTGTATTAACACTATCTGAACTTATCTTCATTTACTTTCCTAACCGATTACATACCGTCTACTGATATTGTTACCAATGAACATAATCCTATATTGCATTTCAGATTGAGGGCGAAACTGGAAATGGGACGAAGAAATGCGTACATACTTCTTTGTACAAATTGCCGTTGTAAATTAAAGTTTTGTATATATGACACAGTTGGGTATTTTTTTTTTAACCTCTTAGGAAAATTGTTATATATTGAGTGAAATATGCGTGCGCATAAGTGTATCATTAATTAAGAAATAGTACAGACCACTGAAGGCCTCCTTGCATTGTATGCTGTAAACGACACGTCAGCCCAAAAACGTTGAACGGACCGAAGCCGAAGGTTAGACTGCGTCACGATATTTTCGATAAACAACTTCCATAATTTATGTAGTCGCATATTTTTGGTGCATTTATGAAACTTTCGTGGTGAAACGGAATTAATGAATAATCGTCAACTGCTACATACATCTCAATACGAATTGTGTCCACCAGGTGTTGCTTGTCAGCAATGACGTCACACTCTACGTATAGAATGTCTCAATACGTAAATTACGATAGCAGAACAATCGTAAATATTCATGAAACGCCTCCCAGAACTGCGGTTACACACAACTAGAGTTGAGCGGGTACCCACACAAAATAGTGCCCGCTGGCTCCGGGCACAATACTATTTTATCGGCCCGCTAAACTGGCCTTTCGATATTAACCTAAATAACGGACTGTGGACTTTTTTATACGCGAAGAAGAAATATATTTATGTAAGGTATAAAATTACTAGTGTGTAACCGATTTAATGTAATAATATTCATTCATGGGGTATCTAGCCATGTTTGAATACAATACTTAGCGTCAACAATGTCAGCATTACTATAAATACTTCAAAAAACATAATTAACAATAAAAAACAAGGTCGTGTTTTGTGGCTTAGTAGTAAGTACATGTATACATAAAGTATTTAGTCCATTGAAACGCGTGCATTCACGGGGCTTACTTGAATATTTGCTTTTAAATTACTTCAACGCTGTAAGATAAATCAAATACGCGAAGACAAACGACGTCATCTTGATGATTTTCGTGACGTCACGTTATGATTTTCGTATTTATTTAGTCCGTGTATTTTACAAATAAAGACGGACATCGATCGGATAATATAGAAGTCTAGATAAGGCTAGTTGTTTTTTAAGCCTCGCTATATAAACTTATATTTGTTCAACTCCAAACTAGTATTGTTTATGTATTAAACGACTTGGGTTATGGGGCGACTTTCCATCATAATATCAACAGTCGAAACAGAGGTGGATTCATCGTATCGTAAAGCAATGGCATATAATGCATCCCGATTATTTTTGTTGGTAAACTCCGCCAAATACTTTGTAACAAATCAGTTGGTATGTGTGTTGATCTGATACAAACTGTAAGCAATGTCGATTCTTATAACTGATTTTGTATTTGTGCAAAGGTTTGGAGATAACGCATTATTAGAGTACGAGTGTGATAGGTATCCAAACAAACTTCTGGATCCATAAGTTTTTTATTTAGAATTCTTACACATTTTACATTGAACAAAGGATTACCATAATTAGAACTATAACTAAATTAAGTGGTAACTTCCTATCTTTACGGAGCTTTAGAATATGTTTTATATAATTGATCAACAATGAAAACGAAACAAAACAAAACGTCCTGCTTGATATGTTTAAACAGTTATATATATATCACCTTCTATATAGCTTCTTAATGGAAATAACGGATTCGCTACCCTTTGCTCCAGACAACACTTGATGATACATGTAATACACGTGAAGTATACACATTCATATTGCAAAAGTGTGATTTAGCTTGGTGTAATTTAGTTGGATGATAAAGCCTTCATCGGACGCGTGCAAACGGAGAAACATGTAGATCTGTAATATGAATATAACAGTGATCATTACAACAGTGATTATGCTTCTACCACAAAACATGATGATAGAGATATCGATTACATTGATGATGATTATAATGTTGATGTTGTTAATTATTTTGATAGTGCTGCTGATTCTAATGCGTATTTATTTATGATTGTGATAATAAACTTGATGCTGATAATGGTGATGCTGATGATGCTATGCTGATGATGATAGTGATGATGATGACGATGATGATGATGATGATGATGATTGTGTAGATAATTTCCTTTTCATCAAAGCGCAGTATTAATGATCATGATGACAGTCAAGGCGGCCAGACTTACATTATGGGACATTATTTCCTCACAAGTAGATACATTTATATGTGTATCATAAGCATGTTTGAGAAAATGCTTGACATTTTTGTTAACAATGCCTATTATACACCGATAAACAATCAATGTATCTCCCAGCCAGGTCAAATAGGATAATATTTAAAAATAAGCAACATATTCTCATAATACATCAAAACGCTGACAGCGTACACAGACTGTTGGCGAGAAAAGAAACTAAGAACACATGAATTATGAGAGTATTTTTAGCATAAGGAACATTTATTTAAGTAATTTGCCTGTCGGTTTTATCATTTCTACAAAAAAAACACGAAACTCATAACTATAAATGTTACTTTCAATTAGAAGGTATAAGCTGTATTTGACCTAATTGAACATGGAGACCCAGGCCACTGTTTTTTTGCAAATTAAAACTGATATAGCGCACGTCTAGTTCAATGGTATTTATCTACGACATCATCATCATTTTTTTGTAATTCGTGCGAGGCAAATAGTTTTGTGCAAACATTTTAAAAGCAAATCGAGTTATATGCATACAATATGCATGTCAATCTACAACGGGTAAAAATAGTCGATGAACCATATACGTTTGAATCAATATTCAGTACTTTTTATCACAAGTGCTATTTTCGGTAAATACAATGTTAAATAAAATAAGTTAAATTAGTAAAATACATTCAAAACTCTCTAAAGAAGTACAATGATTTTCCATAATTCTTATGCATACGTAAAACACAATAGCACTCGTCAATCGGGTGGTTACGATCGTTCTGCTATATGTACTAACTCAAAACAATGTTGTTAAACTTACACAATATGCTGTAATATGCAGTTAACCAGCCAACAGCACACACAGATACGCTATCAAACCTATGTGAATAGAGAAAACATGATTTCGCTTGTAGATGTGGACTACATGGATTAGTATTATTGTTTAGAAATGTTTTAAGTCGGATCATTTTCTTTGTCATCTATTTACAAAAAGTAGCATCGATAACAGGAAGTCCCACTGTTCAGCGAGCGAAGCGCAGTAATTTATCGATTTACTGACTCGTAGCCTACAAAGTAAAGAAGTAGTTTCCTCAAGACCGATTTCGGAATACACCTACTAATTCCTTCCGCCAACAGTCTAAAAACTGTAACGATCACTAATTTTATAGCAGTTTCATCGTTGGTTTATAATGTCTAAAATAAGATAATTGAAAACATGTTATATCGTGTGGCGCCAGTATAATGATTTGAAAGGAAATTTGTATGGACATTAAACACTAGCATGTTTCACATGGCGACGTCTTCTCTATTGTTGAAGTAAAATAAGTGGCAATTGTTTTAGTATTTGAATAAACTGATCATACAATCTTAACAGCACGAGCGTTAGTTTTTTTAGTTATAGGCCTTGTGATATTTATATTTCTGGGTTAAATAATTTGTTTACCTGTAAACACGTTAATAAAAGGTTCAAACTGTACCTAAACAGCAAGCTCTTAACCAACTGTTTCAGTCGACGTCACCACACGCGAAAGCTTATTACTATCAAACAACTTCCACCTTCTGACATTTGACAAAACAATATCAAAGTTTTTTTTTTATATTAGCATTTACATGTTCTACAATGCAAAATGGATGAGCTTCATACGATGATTTGCAATAACACGAGTGTGCCTAGTGAATTGATGTCAAACTGTACACATTTATAATAACAAATATCGCTTTAACTTTAATTCATGAAATATGATGCCCACGTCACTACGTGTATCTGACGAACAAGTTTTCAAAATTTAAGGTAGCATTGAATAAATGTATTTTAGATCCCCTCTCATCATCTCACGTTGCATATTATTATACTTCACTTTGTTTTCACACTGTAAAATCCCATATACCCATTCCTCCATAAATTTAATAGTTCATGGCGTTGGAACGAGTATACGCCGAGCGGGGTATACTTTTAAATATACCACGCTCGTGATTAAAATATACCCAACGCAAGCCTTAACAAAGCAACTCGGGTTTTCCGACAAATCCAAGCTTGTGATCCCGGTATTATCAGTGTTTTGTGCGTGTCTCCCGTTGTTTGAAGTGTGTTATTTTGTATTTCTGTTAGTCACTTGAACTGTGTAATGAACAATTTGAAGTTAAGTTAGCGTCATTCTCCTGCAGATGGAGTTTTTCATGTTAAAACGTAGTCATATTGATAAATCGAATTACTCATGGAGTTAAGCAGTTTAAAAGAATATTATGATGTTCGAAATAACGTGTTAAATGCAAGTGTACATTAATTATTATAACTCTGGCAATACTCTTGAAACAATGGTGGCACTGTGGATATTTCGGTTTAAATGAGGAAGATACGATACAGTCATTAATTGGTTTCTATAAGTAATACGACAAACTGAAAATGTTGAATTTATTGAGAGTCATTACAAACAATTACTATTGTATATGGAACACCAATCAAATCTCTGTATACCGCCAAGACGGTTAGTCATCACAGGTTGCCTTGGCATGTGCATTTTATGTACGTTTACACATATACTTATACATAATGTTCACGTATACATATATCGCACATGTTGTCAATTAAGTTTCATAAGTTACATCGCAAAAGTATCAATGCAATTCAGTACTGTGTCCAACAATTAACCATGATATTACTTTAAAATGAATAATACGAGCACTGATATACAGTATGTAAAACATAACGAAGACACGACATTCTTATACAAACAATAAAAACCTGTTATGCTTGAAAAGAAGCAACAACACTTGTAAAAACTCTCATTGGCATTATAAAACTTCTCATAATTCTATCCGAGATACAACGCAGTTGAAACTAATAACACGCAGTTGGTATATGTGTCATTGAAGTGACACATATTACGAATGCTGTAGAAGATACTGATCCATAGCATATGACAGTCCTATAGACGACTTTTTATTCGTTGTGAACGTTTTGATGTTGGCTATTCCAAGTGATTTGTTTAAAAAAATGTAAACATGTTTTTAATTTCATGGATTTTAACTCAAAACCTTTGTTTATAATCCGAACACAATAAGGCAAACGTCATTCGAGTTTAACATGAATGAATTCTAAAACGCAGTTCCTGTAGTTACGACGAGAACACTTCACTGTGGTTTTAGTGACGTCATTTAGAGTTTCAAATATTTTTACGACACCTACGTTAAAGAAAACACAATTATTGGCATCCGTTTTGAGACTATCTTGTTCACGTTCTAATAGTTATTTGTTTTTAAAGGTCAATTAGCACCTGCTATATAAACACGCTTAAGACGATACTATGCAACAAATTCAGCATATATAAAGTTCAACAGATACATTGACAATGACATACACATTATTTGTATGTTTACTTTTTTTAAGAAACTGACTGCTGCAAACATAAACCACGCCACAACTACATGTTAAAAAAAGCTTAATATAGAAATCGTTATTGATATTTGATATTAATGAGCAATGCAGCTAAGCTTAACGGCTAACCTTGACACAAAACGGAAAACAACGTAATTTGCAACCGAGAAGTCTTATAATTCGTCAAACTGAAGTTGATCCTCTTGACACGTTTCAGGTCTCTGTAGTGTGACAAAAATAGCAATGCTAACGTACAAGTAATGTGTGTGATGGTAAAACGATCGGTATGAACGAAAATGAACATCGTTAAGTGATGTTCGCATTATCGTGACATGGTAGTTTTACCCATCACTACGTTTAGTCACCTAAATTTCACGCATTTCATTGTGTTGTTGTAGTCAGAGTCTATTACAAATCTTAATTGAGGAAAAGCTAAATCATTATCATCATCATCATCGGCGTCATTATCATCATCATCATTATCATCATCATCATTATGTTAATGGTAGTTTTACCCATCACTACGTTTAGTCACCTCAATTTGACGCATTTCATTGTGTTGTTTTAGTCAGAGTCTATTACAAATCTTAATTCTGGAAAAGGCAAAATCATTATCACCATCATCATTATTATCATCCTTATTTGCAGCATCTGCAGCAACTGTATCGTCGTCGTCATTTTCTTGTTCTACAGCATTATCGCTTTCCTTTTCGTCGTCGTCTTCGAGGTCGTCGTCACTATCATCCACGATACAAAAATCTATTTTAATGAAGTTTAGATTGTATCAGTGGATTCGTAATTATATTATTTTTTCTTAAAATCATTGTACTATACTTTAAATGGCGAAGATGCATTTAAATGAATGTAAATGCTTGCGATTGGAAGCAAAACAAACATAACATAATGCTTCAAACCGATGTTTAAGTTGTACGCTCCAGTGTATATAAATATGTATGTAAATGTATTTTTATACCAGCAATCTCCATGCGACTGTAACACACATAAAGCAGAGCTTGTTATAGTTCACATTTAACTATGCCTTCAACGTGCTTTGTAAAAAGAAACACAAATGCTAATTCTACATGTTTTAGTTTGTGAAGACAGAATATAACAATATATTTGTTACAAGAAGAACTATTTTATATGACATAAAAATCACGTGGTTTGATACATTATCTTAACTGAAATAGAAACACCAAGACGAATATATTTATTATGTAATAATGAAAAGCATTGAATTAATACCAAAATGCCATGAATTCTGGTTTGAAAAGATTGAATTGCCTAAAATTAATTCATATTTGCTATTGCTAATATCCCCTGTGTAAATCAAATTTTCAATATCGTTTTGCGCATTGCCAGCAGGTAGAAGTAGCAATAGAAGGAATATTAGTAGAAGTCGTATAAATAGTAGTAGTAGAAGTAGTACTAGTACTAATAGTAGTAGTAGTAGTAGTAGTAGTAGTAGTAGTAGTAGTAGTAGTAGTAGTAGTAGTAATAGTAGTAGTAGTAGTAGTAGTGGTGGTGGTAGTAGTAGTAGTAGTAATAGTAGTAGTAGTAGTAGTAGTAGTAGTAGTAGTAGTAGTAGTAGTAGTAGTAGTAGTAGTAGTAGTAGTAGTAGTAGTAGTAGTAGTAGTAGTAGTAGTAGCAGTAGTAGTAAGAGTAGTAGAAGTAGTAGTAGTAGTAGTAGTAGTAGTAGTAGTAGTAGTAGTAGTAGTAGTAGAAGTAGTAGTAGTAGTAGTAGTAGTAGTACTAGTAGTAGTAGTAGTAGGAGTAGTAGTAGTAGCCTGGCCCTTTAACAACTCTTTTGAATGGCGTGATCTGGTTTACATGTGCTATTTTGGTATTTAAGGCGATTACAAATTTCAAAGTCGCCCTGCACCTGCCAGCGCAATCCTGTTTTCAATCAATGACTCACAATGACTCTTTATTCTCATAATTATACAAGTTTCGTCCTTTGATTTGCTTATTAGAATGCTTGGGTTGCTTAAACGACATATGAGTTGTTTAATCACAATTATAAGAATATGAAGAGCAGGCAAAGAGGTTTAAAGAGGTGCAGCTAACGTTAACGTCGTCGTCGTCCACCTCCTCCTCCTCCTCCTCTTCCTCCTCCTCCTCCTCCTCCTCATCATCGTCATCATCATCGTCACCAACAACAACAACAACCATCAGGGTCATCACCATTGCTATCGTCGTCGATACAAATAAAACTATTTTGCGATGAAATTAATCGCATATACCGGTTGGCTGACTTTTTTGCGGCGACGTGTATATGCGGCGTTACAATGCTGCTCAAAAAGGAGTATTGGGGACGCAATCTGACCAGATGTTTGAAACATTTTATTCAAAATTGGTTAACCTAGGTACTCAACAAATATAATGATTCTAATTAATGCTTTAACACGTTCTCTGTATTTCAAATTGATGTTTTTCTAAAATAAATGTAATTTTAAGAGTTATTCAGAATTTACAACAACAAATGCATCCATGAAAAGTGACAAAACACGTCTTGCTAAAACATGTGTTGATCGTGGATTGTAGCCGGTAATTTGCGTCCGTCGTTTCCGGTGCGCAGAATAAACAAAATCTCAATCAACGCTTCACAATTTATGGTGGATATTGTTCTTGTTTAAACTGCCGCAGTTCAAACTAGTTCATACTGTTGCAGTTTAGTTGAAATGTTGGAAAATAATTTCAGCTATTAAATTTATATTAAACAAATTACGTTCGAGATATGTTACTATGTTTATGGAAAGTATCAGGGAGGGATGAAAATCAAGTCATAGCTGCAATTTCTAGCTATAATATTTACTAATTGCAATACATACAATTCCACACCAGAGGTGGAATGGCTAATGGTGCTTTGTCTTTAAATTTTAAAATATGTTAAATGAAAAGAGATGTGGTTGATACATGCTTTTCTTTCTTTTCATCGTGTCTACGATAATCGCAAGTCTTCTACTCTGGTTTACATCCAACCATTGAGCTATTAAATAGTAATTAAAGTGAATACGTATTCTCATATGTGTGTGTGTTGTAATTTTGATGTTATGAGATTAAAGTTGCAGCAGCTAGGGTTTCACCTTGTTTATACTTGAATTGAAGGTGGTATACTTGTGCTATCTAGTTTCTTGAATAAAACATACAAAGCGTGCTTGTTCACAGGGACATTGCTAAACAAGTGTTTTTATGTTGTTGTTTTTAAAGGTATTTAAAGCAAGAGCTGTTGGAGGACAACGCGCTCGACACTCTTGTCCTTGTCAGAGTTACTGGCATTTTGTACTAATACAAACTGTTTAAAAGTAGGGGCAAATTAAACAAAGTTAATATCATTTTGTTAGTTACTGAGTCAAACAAATGACTCATATGCAATCTCACGCGACGGCTCTCTATACAGTATCTATAAATTGAGTTTCATTAAAATATTTAGATTTCTTCACGGGTTATTAAGCAGAAACGCTTCTTTACATTTTTTGGTAACAGTGACATTGACCTTGACAAGAATGCAATCCTAAGTAAAGTATTGCTTTAGGCTATATATGTATGAAGATTCATTCTCGAGTTAGAGAGTGGATATCAAAAGTTGATTCCGCCATCCAACCCAAGGCAATGACAAACTTCTGAGTATAAAAAGGACCAAATTTCAAACTAGAGTTATACAAATTTGTCAATGTGCTTATTTTAATATAGGAAATAAGTGTTTTCAGGTTGAATGAAATCACTCAAGCCATTCCTCGGAAACTAGCTGACGGAAAAATATGTAATTATCAAAATAGCTTCTTTGTTAAATTTATATCTGCAAAAGGCCTATAATTGTTAGAAGTTTCAAACTAGAATTATCAAACTTAGTCTATTTGTTCATATTAATATGGGGATTTAATGTTTTCAAGGGCGAGTACAATACCTTGCCTTTTCTTCCAATAGTCGAGCTGAAAAGTAGCATAAACTTGGTTTGCAGCATTATTTTCATTCACATTTACTCAGGTCTGACACATTAAAGACATTTGATCGATACTCTATGTCTGATAACACAATGCCACGCATGCATATTCGAGTTCGTTAATGGAAATTGTCGATATCAACACGTATAACAGAAACACAGAACAAAACAGTTCATCACTCTCGCCTTATGTCATAACTTTGTGTGTGTGCGTTGTTTTCGGCGTCACATACAATTTGTTTTAAAATTTAGTTAAATGTACAGTTCGGCGTAAACGTTAAGATTATGTTTCTTTTGTATCAACACATTTTATAAGAACTTTGTTTCTCATGTACACGGACTTGTAGTAGTGAATTATACGTTTTCAAC